>VNWY01001134.1:0-20164 GCA_009869845.1 Pseudachorutes palmiensis | reverse complement strand
TATGTACTTGAAGGGGACTGACACTCCTTATGCGAATGTTCTCCATTCAGGGAGAAGGCACTCTACATTCAGAGATACAAACATCGTCTAATACATTCTATTTACCCCTTATTAATCTGCCTTAGTTGCTGGTCTCCTAAATTGCAGTTAATCCAGGTGTTTTATATTTGTGTTTAAGTGTTAAGTGTGGAAGGTAGCAACAGTTGAGTTGTAGTTGATCTAATTAGGTTAATTAGTAATAAAGTATAACTAAGAATTCTACTTTTAATGTAATAAAGCTGTAGAATATACTGAAATAAAGTAAAATACTTCATTACTTTGGCCTATATTCGGAAGATATTCTTGTGTTCTTGAACCAGCTCATGGCTAGGAACAGAATAATATCGAACGTAAGTTATATACTATGGATGAGAACACAACATGACACAACATAACAATAGTCGATAATAAGGAAATTATGTCGATATTAAGTAGCGGAAGCTACTTTATGCATTTGTCGAGTCTGTCTGTCTGTCGTCTGTCTGTCGTCCTTCAATAACTCAGGAACTACTGGACAGATTGGAATGCTGCTGCTACAGCAATGAACTCCTTATGGTCCCTTGATTAAAACGTCGTGTATTGACATTGACCGGAAGTGACCTCTTTCCGTGTCAAATGTCAAGGTCAAAGTTGAGCTTACTCATTACGTGGAAAATCTACAAAAACCTATATGACAATTTGGCCTGCGACCTACTAGTGACCCGCTATTGAAGGTCAAAAGTCAAAATAAAAAAAATGAGATTTTAATTTCTATTTTTTTGACAGTCTAACTCTATTCTACACTACTGTCTCATTCCACGTCAAGTTCCTTCCGCTACTTTATTATGCCAGTTTTTCCACGGTTTATTTCTTCCTTGGCTACAGCCTCCCAGTTTAATTTGGAAATTCTTGAGCACGCAGCCAGGTTTGAAGCAACCAACGTAAAAACTTAAATCCAAGAGTTATGTATTACTATAATTAAAAGAAAATTTTAAATAGCATCTGCTTGGAGTCACGTAGTCGTAGAATTAATATTTATTAGCGGAGATTGGTTGTTGTATAAGAAATAACCAAATAAATTCAACGTATTTTACTGCTGGGACTCGTGTATTAGCACAACAATTGATATTTTGTAAACTGCATGAATTATCGCAGCATATGAACTGTGGCGTCATTGATTAACTCAATGTAAACTGCATGAATTATCGCAGCATATGAACTGTGGCGTCATTGATTAACTCAATGTCAGGGTGAATTGAATGGGGAGAACGTGCACTTTTTCCAGTCCACACTGCGTAGTAATTTAGAATACGGTTAAATTTGAGTATAAATCCACGGAGTTTAGAGCTATCGAATTATCAGTTTTACAATCCTGAACAAATTAAAAGTCAGAAACATGGTTTCATCTCTCCTTCTTCTCTTGATTGGCACATGCGCCACTCAGGTAAGCTTAATCATTAGTATAGTAATACAAGAATGTCGAGCATAACTGAAGTTGGTTCCAGGCATTTTCTCCTTACTATGATGACAGTTACTACGGTAGCCACGGCTATAGTGGCAGCGGTGGCTCAAGGCCGGCTAGACCGCCATTTAGAACACCAGCGCCAACCCCACCTCCATCACAAGGAGACCAGCGCACATTAGATGAACTTTATCGCTTGGCGCTGGCAGAAATTGGAAATTCTGACGAACGATTGATTATCTACGCCGGTGGAGACTATGCAAGACAGAACGACGACGCCAAGAAAGATTTTGAGAATAAATTCGCTGGTGTCAAGATGGAAATGATTATCGACTTTAGCAAATTCCATGATGCCCGGATCGACTCCCAAGTGAATGCTTCCAACGTTGTTGCAGACATTGTCCAATTTCAGACACTTCAAGATTATCCTCGCTGGAAACGTGAAGGGGTTCTCCTTCCGTACAAGCCGATTGACTGGGACAAGGTTGATGCCAGGTTCAAGGACGCTGATGGAACTTACACTGGCATCCTGGTCTACGCTTTCAGCAACAACATCAACACGGCTGCACTTCCTGACAGTGCCACTTGGCCCACTGAGGCGGAGGACTATTTGAAACCAGAGTTTAAGTCTAGACTCATTATGACTTATCCCAATGACGACGACGCTGTTCTCTACCTATTCAAATTGATCACGGACAAATATGGATTCGAATACTTGGAGAAGCTGAATCAGCAGAATGTCACCTGGATTCGAGGGACGTACGAGCCAAGGAGACAGGTGACTGCAGGGCAGTATCTCGCCACCATGACCTCAGGGAATACTCTCCAACCCGTTGTGGGGAATGCCCGATTTGTCCTACCAAAGAAAGATCCCTATGTCATTTGGGCTCAGCGAGCAGCCATTTTGAAAAATGCCAAACATCCTGCTGCTGCTAAACTTTACATGAGCTGGATGCTTTCGAAAGAAAGACAGAGCAAACCCAGTGGATTTTCTGTCCGAACTGATATTCCTCCTCCAACTGGCTACAATTCAATTTGGTCTTATCCAAATGGGAATCCAGTCGCCTTCCAAGAATTCATGGAAGACCGTGGTGGTGTAGAAAGGTTCAAAAACAGAGTCACCATCGCCATTGGAGAGCCACAAGGACCAAACCCAAACGACCCAACAAGGGCACTGGGAAAAAGTCCAGTTACAGCACTTCCTTGAACTTCAGGAAACAACACAAATGTTGGTGCTAATTGTATCACTAATTTGTTTTAATTTGGCCGGATTTAATAAAGCAATTCTTACGAGTATCAATAATACTGCAATACATTTCAACAGCGGTAAGTCATTGGACCTATAGTTTCAGAAAGCACGCCTTCTCGGTGAAATAGAAATTATCACAACGGGCTTGGATGGACATTGAGAAATTGAAGGCAAGATTTGACTTTTCCAGTGTCAAAGATGAGAATTAAAACAAAACTTTAGCAGCCATTGGTGAAAACTAGTAATTGTGTGTAGTAAATTGACACGGTCAAGTTAATTATAAAGATGAAAGGCCCTATTAAAGCAGTCACAACTTGTGAATCGAGTTCTGAAGTAGTTCGTCACTGGCAACTGTGCTTATACGCTTTGTCAAATAAGGACAGAAGAGGATCGTTATGTGGCTAAATTATAGTACAGCAACCACAGCATTTTTGTGGATAGTCTGGGAAATAAACGATGTTCTTTTCACCAAAGACCATGAAGGACCCTGATTTGTCGCGCCAAGTGTAACTCACTTTGGCAATTCGAATAATATCAACGGTCTGCTCCTAAAACACAAAGTTACGAATGAGATAAGATAGCTGGCTGCAATATGAATTAAATACTTGTTTGATGATGAGTCCACTTGTTCCATATTGCTGAGTATGTTTGGTTATAAGATCTTGGGAGGCAGTGTTGATGGCCATGTCTGGGAAGTTATTGATTGGAGCTACACGATCTCCTTTTTCAGCTACTGCCTTAACTCCGGCAGCCTTGCTCAACTTCTTCTGTGGAACCAACGTGTTGTCGCTCAAGAATTCGTCCTCACGAGCAACCCTACAAAGAACAAGCAAAATTAACCAATGACCTTTAGTTAGGAAGCTACGCCTGCGCGTTTGACGTACCATTTGATAATAAGCTGCAAGTAAAAGTAAAGCGAACAGCGTCCTTTACATGTCTTACAAGTCGTCATTCCATTCCCCTGAAATAAAATGATGGGCTTGAACAAATACCAAATCAGATGATTCCATTTACAATTTTGATTTTACCTCACAGGCAGTGCACCGCTCTCTTCCCATGCTATTTGGACACCTGTCACAATTCTCGCTAAATCGTTTTCCTAAAAATAATAAAGTGCTACTAAAAATAGGACACTAAATCAGGTGTCTATAAATCAACCTTTCGTTTCTAAAGTAATTTAGAAAGCTTACCAGAGCCATTGCACCAGGTGCAATTTTTTCCACCAGTGCCAGTACACACGGTACATCGAGTTCTTCCATTCCCGACACAGGTGTGACACGGGCGCATACTTGAAGTATAGGGGATCGTGATCTCCTTGGTTTCCGGCATGAACATGTTTGCAGGATGGGCCGGAATGCTCCAAGGGGCTGGAACTTGAAGTGGTTGCCCATAAGCAGCTGGTGTATGTTCCAGTTTTTGGTCAATAAAAGGCTCAAACTTCCAAACGGTCTCTCGCTGTTCAGTGAATGACTTCAACTTGTACTGAAAGTTAAATAAGAACAAGTTAAATAAACAAGCGACTAGACTCAAACTCAAAACGTTTTCAATTATTTCTTAGTTGAGTACCTGAAAAGTACTCTTCATTTCAACATCCGCAAAACGGAAATCATCCGTTTTTCCATAGCAGCACTTGCTATCAGCGTAAGCTTTCAGAGCCGTTTTTATCTCTTCCTCAGACACACTTGCAGTGGAAGGAATGGGCCTAGTAGTTGGACCTTCAGGCTCAGCCGGTTGCCAGTATGGATTTTCCGGAGGTTGAATAACTAAAAACAACATCGTGAACCACTGCTGATATCTTCACCAAGACCCATTACGAATATTTGAATTTCAACCTGGAGTGAAAGAAGCATCTCTGTATCCAGGAAAGCTTTGTATATTTTCATTAGGAGCCGATGGAGGTGGATAAGGCTCTGCCGGCGGTGGGGCCTGAGCATTCAACCCACCAAATCCCATTCCAGGAGCTGGAATTTGTTGATGTGGCACAGGATACGGAGCAGATCCAGCATGCTGTTGTGGATATACTTGAGATTGAACTGGTGGTGGAGCATATCCCTGCGGAACCGGATATCCACCGTACGGTTGTTGAGGCGGTTGCCCCATCGGAGGGGGGTACCCTTGGAAGTTATTCTGATTCTGCATCTCTCCCTTCTACTGCCTGCAAAAGAATATAATTTCAGAAAACTGACACGACAATGCAATGGTTTTACCATAATAAGCTATAAGGGTTATCTTACCAATAATAACTAACTGTATCAAACGGGTCACACTGGAAAAATCGCACAACACACCAACACAGGGTCCCCAGAATCCTAGTAAGTTCTTCCTTTTAATTGAATGAGTAGATTTAATTAAGCCTGCACGCAATCTGGATCTGGACAGACACACCCACAACCGTCGGCCAAGACACTCAGTCAGTCACTCTCACAGCCACAGGCACGTCCCGCCCTACAAAAAAAAAGCACATCATAAGAACAGATACAAACTCATGAGTCCTAATTAATAACCTTGACCTAATTTATAACCCCACTTACAAAAAACCTCACCCCAGTGGTAATTACAACCTGGAATTCATTGTCATCCCGCAGTAAAAAGGAAATAGTACACACATTATTTTGGATTAATTTTAGAATTTTTTGTTCGGCCGTCCTTCCTTGATTTTCGGTTGGTGTAAAAGCCACTCCACTCACCGCTGAATAAATCAACAGAATTGGGCAAAAATACTTATTTTTATTTTGATGCAAAAAAACTTAGAATGAGATGAAAATCAAGAGAGTTTTGGACGCCATTTTGAATGCTTGTTGTGTTGTGTACTGTGTTAAATGTGAATCCCAGTTTCCGGTGAGATTAATTTGAAAAATGCTATTTTAGAGAAGTATTTCCTCCTGAAAAATATCTTATTGCAGAATCCGGCATGGTAGAGTACCAATCTAGGTTCACATTCCTTGACGCAGTTGAGAATGCAAGAGTTTCCTGTTATGATTGAGAAATGAGGTCAACAACCTTCTGAATGTGGTGAAATAGAATTAAAGTTTGTTTACATTACCGTAAGTAACCCCGTTCGACCCGCATACTGGAGACAGCACTAGGTCACAAACACAGCTGTCGATGCATGGCGATATGAGTGACTTCGTCGCTTTTCCACGACCATATCCCAGAATCTGATTGGGCGATGAAGATGTAACAACCGTTTTGCTAACAGGCGTCTTTGGAGTAAGCGTGGCAGGACCATCTAAACCCGGGCCTCTCGCCGTCGTTGTTTTTGCGTCCATTCCCTCAAACTGAATTTTGTGGCTGTCAAGATCTATTGCTAAGCGCAAAGCCGATGGCGGAGTTGTCGTTTCTGTTGTCGTCTGACATTCGCCATTGTGTGCTAAATACAAATCTAAAGATAGATTCGAAATGGATTAGAGAAAGTTGGCTATTGAAGGTTACTGATAATGCGGACTTACTTGGTTCGCAGTTCATTTTTGCGCAAAGGAGCTCCTGTGTGTTTTGGTAAGTGACTCCATTGGACCCACATTTAATGTCGACTAAAAGTGGAATCGAACAAGATAATTTACACTCGCCGTGCACCTGCACTAATCCTGTGGCAACTGCCACCACGACGAGGAACGCCAAGTCTCTTTCGTTACTCATAAGTCAAAATTTAGAGAAGAATTAAACGCAGGAAATAGGTTTTGGGTTTGATTGGAAGTATGGTAATGATGGCAGGAGGAGGAAGTACAATGCTCTTAATTCACAAAGTCCGTCAAAGGAATTTCGGAAAAACTTGTTTTGGCAGTGACGCCATAAGGAAAATGCACCCGGAATTTGGTGCATTATTCATTCATTCTTTGGAAAACTTCATGGAATTTTCAACCAGTTTGATTTTTGGTAGAACTTTGAAATTAGCCCAGGTAACAACTTATTTTATTCGCATTCGTATGTAATTAGTATATGCGCTGTCCTTCACTTAAGCAGCGGAAGAGCCCGCGCGCCACAATAACTGACATTCAATGTCAGAATTCAAGGGTCAAAATAAAATGCACGCATGCTCCCAGGCATTGCGCCTTTGGGTGCACCGGTGCTTCCCGATGTGTAAATGACATAAAAGCTACGTGTCGTTCTCTCTGTTCCGTTGATTCATCTGCTTCTCAGTTGGCATTACACATCTGTATTGTCGCTTTGCTCAGAATTTGGTTTACAAATGACTCGGTTGGTTTTCTTTTCATATGTAAACCCGGATAACAGTTTTGAGAAATCTGGGCTTGATTTATTCCGATCGCATATTAAAATGAAGATTCCACGAATAAACTAGAGAGGAGAGCCTAACCCTTTTGAATCTCGTTGTGAGGAGCCTTTCAAAAATAATTTTTAGTTGGTTGTGATCTTAATGGTGAATGACTTTGTTGGATTGAGTTGCAAGTTATTGACAAATACTTCTCCTGACAGGAGTAGTTCGAAGTCAGTGTGTGCCTTTCCGTCCACTTCCACTCCTACGACTCGTTGTGATCCAAGAAGTCTGATGGTGGAGATGACTTTGTTTGCCATATCTGGGTATCCGTCTTTGATAATGTTGCTGGATAGAGTGTTGCCGTCATATTTGAATTGTGCCAAGTAGTAAACTCCAGTCTCAACGGGATCTGAAAAAGTTAGTTGCTCTAGTAGAAAGTGTCTGATGTTTAAGTTGAATAAGTGGATGTTTACCTGGTGAGTCTCCAGAGTCGTAGTAGAGTTCTCCAGTAGCACGTTGGTTGTCGTCCAGTGTCACGATGAGTCCCAGCGGGTTTTCTCTTGCGAGCTGAGTGTTGAGCGCTGGTTGTTGGGTGGGAATCACTATCCCTCCCCGTATAAACAGTTGGATGAATTCCTTTCCAGAGTTTATGTTTGTCCACTCTTTCCTGAAGGAGGCTTCCCCTCCGTCGTAATAGGAGTAGAAACGAGAGTCTGGGAAGTACATGTCTAACTGAGTAGCTCCTTCTTCCAGTACTGGTGCGATCATAAAATGGGATCCCCACAAGAACTGCCTGTCGATAGGATGCGTTTCTGGATCTGTTGGATACTCGTGCCAAAGGGCTCTAGCAACAGTGTTTCCTTCAGTGTTGTGTTTGTAGAATAAAGTGTAGAGATGAGGTAGGAGAGTGTAGCGAATGAGGAGGGCGGCACGGGAGGAAGAGGCTACTTCATTGCCCCAGAACGCAGGATCTTGGTCCTGAATTCATTAATAGATATTAGTATATTAACACTAACAGAATTCAAGCTACCCGAAAGAACTATAATAATGCATTGGTTCCTTACAATGTAAGTGATTCCGTTGTGGTTTCTAGTGAAAGGGTAGAACGCCCCTAGTTCCATCCACCGCTGACAGAGGTCTGCATTAGACTCCCCAACGAATCCACATATGTCCACTCCCACAAACGGTATTCCGAACTGATTGAACTGAAGGATGCCAATGATAGAGTAGTGGAGGTTGCTCCACTTGCTGTGGTTGTCTCCCAGCCAATGTGCAGCCCACTTCCCTGAACCCAAGAACGTGGATCTGGAAAGAATGAAACCACGCTTCTCTCCCTGGTTCGCTGCCTTCATTCCTCTACAAACAGAGTCATTTTGTTCAATCAATTTTATCTTATTTGTTCTGTTTGTTAGTTGTTTTACCTGAGAGTTGGTTCAGATTGGAACCATCCAAAGAGACTGTGAGTATCGTAGTGTCTTCCTACTTTGTCCACGTGGTCTGGGCATCTAAATATGACAAGCATAAGAATCCTTGAATGAAAGTACCTAATTGGGATTTGATTGTGGCATTTACAAAGTCATGTCAGCCAAGTAGTTGTTGATAATTCCTGGAATATAGAATGGATTATATTATAGAATGTCGTTATTATCGTGATTGTGTTTTGTTTACTCGGAGTGTACGGTGGGTTGTTCCATTTGTTGACCTTGCATCCTTCGTACATGTCTCCTACCTCAAAGTTGGCCGGTTCATTCATGTCGATCCAGAGAGAATCAAAGTCAAGAACCTTCTTGAAGTCGACGATTTGATCCACCCACCACTGTTGCGTGAGTGGATTCGAGTAGTCTGGAAAGTAAACGGGATCTTCTGGCCAAACTCTCCCAACCACGGGAGTCTTCCTATCAGCTTTGTTCACCCACGCATCCTTCCCCCGCAGCGAATCAAAGGGAGCGTAACTTCCTTCAGGCTCTCCAATACTAATGCAGGGGTCCTAGAACCGTAATTTTTAGTTGATAATGCCAATATTGCCAATAATTTAATGTTCTTACAAGGATGGTGACAAATTTGAGTCCCCTTCCCTTGAGTTCCTTCACATATTCTGCTAGTCCTCCGAACCTCTCTTTGTTGACGGTGAAATCCAGTTCTCTGTCCATGATGTCTATGTCTCCCCACTGGGCGTCCTGTGGGATACCTGCATCCCTTGTCCTCTCCACTGCTGCCTGCATGTTCTCGAGTGTGTTGTAGCCATACCGACAGAGGTGGAAACCAAGGGCCCAGTAAGGGGGTATGTTTGATCTCCCTACTGCCTCGGTGTACTGTTGTACTACTTCCTCTGGGGTGGGACCAAGGAACATGTACATATCCAGGAGACCACCGATCGTCCTGTATAGGATTCCAGGGGCTGGGAGAATATTAAACTCCTGTGCATTTGAGTTGACGATGGCCACGGAATGGGCGCTCCCATCGTCCTCAAGCACAGTGTAGTAGGGTTGAGTTCCATACAAGTTAGCAGGAGACTGCAAACACAAAATATAATCCAGGTTTATACCTAAATAATGATTCAGTTAAAGCTATTTGTACCGTTGGTGGTTGGTCCCTAGCCCAGAGTGCGTAGTTTGGGTATTTGTAGAAGGAGTGTCTGAATGAGTGTTGTTCGTGTTCGCCAATTCCATAGAGGTTTCTGTTCGGTAGTTTGGTGGATATCTGAATAAACTGGTCAGCGAATGTGAGTCCTCCTAGACTAGTGTCAAAGAGCACTGTCCCAGTAGCCCTTCGTGTGACTTTGAATGAGAATGCAGGGCTGTTTGTGAAGTAGACATCGTAGAGTCTCTTGTCGTTCCCACCAGAAGGAGGGTTCACTTGGAGGGGGACTTCCCAACGCTTGGATCCATCAGTCAACTACAATGCACAACCACCTCACAAGATTAGTTGCGTGATTAGATTACTGGCTGACGTATGTTTCTACCTTGATCCTAAGCCTGTAGTTTGATTGGAATTCCCCAGTGAGGATCAGTCTCTGGGCATCAGCACCAAATAAGGAAATGTGCGTAGACCGACTCAGGAAAACACTGGAGAATAATGTTCATGGGATATTATCGTATCCATATTATTCTATCTGTTGTAGCACGTTTATTTGATTGTTTACCTGAATCCTTCATTGGTGATGTTTGGTGTTCCTTCCATCTTGTAGCCATACTCCCTGGGGATGAAGCAGTAGGGTACTTCATTCCCATCGTACTCTGCTGGACACCAACTGCATCCTCTTGCATGGCAAGACTGCTGCGTCGACCCAGGGTCAGGGTGGCAGTCAATCCGCTCAAAGTCAGGCACAGAACACTGCGCAACAACTGCAAGGAATATTTATAACGTTAGTTTGTGGCATGGGAGGGACATGTCACCATCTCACCGTGTCCCAGCAGAGGGCATAAGAAGAGGAGTAAGAGGAGGAGTCGCATGGCCATTATGGGAGGTCAATTAATTAGTCCAATCCACCAATCCACAAGGTTCTACTCTGCTCCAATGTAGTCTACCACTGTTTTATACCCATCATCAGAGGTTATCTTATCTCCACTGGATTCCAATAACTTCATCCACATGCTAGCAGCTGCCCTTGGATCGATTGGATTCTCAAGTGGATGCATAACAACCAAAACGTCAAACGACCACCCCACCCCTTTAGTACCAACATGCCACAATCACAAACGGGTCAGGGTGAACTTCATTCCGACGCACATTATTTTCCTTGCTTTTCAAACCTTTCGTTTTCAATACGTCTCGCTAACAATTACTTGGACTTGGTTAATTTCCTCATAACTTTTCACCAATCAAAAATCCAAAAACGTGTGGTTATAAAAATGTTTATTGGTTTCCATCGGATGCAGAAAAAGCTGACAGATTCCATATTTGAGGACCACAAAGCAGGCCATCGGTAGAAAACGTCGGTATCCTGGATACCGGTATTTAGCCCATGGGGCATGGACTGGGTATGTTACCCTCAATGTTACGACTTTGCCAGATTAAATGTCGCTTTATTATACCCTACGCATTAACACAATGGTATTTAGATTAAATGTCGCTTTATTATACCCTACGCATTAACACAATGGTATTTTACAATTGAAGATTATAAACTCTTATCGCCGCTTCACTTTCTGCTGGAACTTCCTCGTGGCCTTCTTTTCCACCCCCTTCCCCTCATGACGCAGTCTCCGTGCAGATCCTTTTCCATCGGATGCAGAAAAAGCTGACAGATTCCATATTTGAGGACCACAAAGCAGGCCATCGGTAGAAAACGTCGGTATCCTGGATACCGGTATTTAGCCCATGGGGCATTGACTGGGTACAGTCCCTCAATGTTACGACTTTGCCAGATTAAATGTCGCTTTATTATACCCTACGCATTAACACAATGGTATTTACAATTGAAGATTATAAACTCTTATCGCCGCTTCACTTTCTGCTGGAACTTCCTCGTGGCCTTCTTTTCCACCCCCTTCCCCTCATGACGCAGTCTCCGTGCAGATCCCGTGTTTGTCAACTCATCCTCAAAGTGAGACTCGCTTCTCTTTTTCTTCTTCAAAGGTACACTCACTCCATTCTTCGCCTCCACCGCCTCGTCGCTTCCTCTTGGCAACTCGGGCCTGGAACTGAGCAATCTTGTCCAACTTGAATCTCTCCTCCTTCTCTGCTGCCGCCTCCCTCTCCTTCGCAGGCAAGCGCTTGGCCACTAATCGACTTCTTTCTGCACAACAAACATATCGATGAATCTCAGAGGGAGATGCCTTGGTTTAAGTAATAAGTTACCATTGGCCCTGTCCTTGTGGGACTGGAACCAGCTCCTCTGCCCCTCGTCTTCTGTCCACTTCCTTCCCTTTCTTCTTCCTCTTCTTCCCTTCCAGCGTCTTGAGCGCTTTGTTTGCCTCGATCTCTGCCCTGGCTATTGTCCTCTCTGCCTCTTCCTCAGCTAGGATAGAAACAATCTCACTCTCCAATCCAGCCACTCTCTCACGGTATTTGATCACCATCTCTACAACAAAATACAATACATACAATAATAGTATATTAGATTAGGGTGTGATGTTGTGCTAGTTAACCTTGTGGAATGATCCTCGCTTTGACAGGTTGGGTTGCAGCCTTGGCCACGCCCTTCATCAATCTCCGATCTCCTTCCCCCACCAGGGACAGACCAAGGCCTCCTCGTCCTGCACGGGCTGTTCTCCCACATCGATGGATGTACTGTTCAAGGGTAGGAGGCATACTGTAGTTCAACACACTCTCAACGCCAGGGATGTCAAGGCCTATGGGTACATCGAAGAATATCATGAATGGTTGTTTTGATATTAACTTATTGTTATTATGATTATTAATAAAAAGTACCCCTCGCAGCCACATCTGTAGCAATGAGGACATCCACTTCCCCCGTCTGGAACTTTCGAAGTGCCTCTAGTCGGTGTATTTGAGAGAGATCTCCATGTAATTCACCCACTCGGATCCCCATCAGCCCCAGCAGTAGGTGGAGGCGATGCGCAATCTTCTTCGTAGGCACAAAAACCATCGTTTTGCAGTGGAAGGAACGGACAACCAAAGAACAAAACAAAGCCTCCCGGTCTCCCTCCGTACGAACTCTACAAATAAAGACCACCATTGGTAATAAATACACGTGTAGAACTTGAATGTTGCTCACCTGACAAACTGTTGCCTAAGGTTGAATGCCACTTGTTTGTTCGAGTCCACGAACACTTTCGCAGGGTTTGAGAGTGAAACTGATGCCAAGTCCTTGACCCTGTCTGTCATCGTAGCTGAGAAGAGAAGTGTTTGCCTTCTGGGTGAACACTGACGAACAATTTCTTTCAACTGGTCAGCAAACCAATCGTCCAACATCCTGTCTGCTTCATCCAGGATGAGGATTTCGATGGAGTCAAGTGTGAAGGAAGGTGTGTTGCCCAAGTGGTCAATCAGTCTCCCTGGAGTGGCAATCACAATGTCGGGACTCAGGCGTAGAACCTGTTCCTGCGCACTCACATCAAGACCACCCACAGACAAACCAATCTAAAGCACAGTATACTTTATGTTAGTTACACTTGCTAGATTCAATATTTGCACATAATTTAGTCAAACCTGTATTTCATTGGAGAAGGAGGCGAGTTGTTTGGTGACAGAGTACACTTGTACTCCCAACTCACGGGTAGGCACGAGACAAAGAACTCGAGTCAATGCAGTGGAGCGTGGCTACACAACAAATTAACATGTGTGTTATCCAATACAGTCTATACATGTATTTGTTTTGTATACAACTGTAATTGTGTACCTTGTAAAGGAGTCTCTCTAGTACAGGTAGCATATACGCTGCCGTCTTTCCTGTCCCGGTGGCTGCACAACCACAAATGTCTCTCCCAGCAAGGGCCAGGGGAATAGCACCTGCCTGGATCGGAGTAGGATGCACAAATCCTAAAGAAGTTATGGCCTGAACAGACAATCGTAAGTAAAATACGGCTCAATTTTATCAATTTAAGTCAGTCTCAATCGTTTCTGTGATTGATTACCTTCAGCAGTGGCCTTGAGAGGTTCATTTGATGAAATGAGAGGTCAGTTTGGAAGGAATACTCCTCATTCTCCAACACATCCCCATCCACCTCCACTTCCTCGTCATCCTCTTCCTTCTTCCTCTTGCCCTTCTTTGGTTTGACACGTAGCGCATCTGGTTGAAGTTCATCTGGAGACAGAGGAATCTCATCCAATTGATCATTGAGTGGTTCCTCAGCGTCACTCTCCTCTTCTTCTTCCTTGACCTCAACCACCTCCTGTGCCGCCTGTCCTTGCATCCTCCTGCTGATCTTCTGTTGTATGGTTGTTCTCCTAGTGACCTCCCCCAACCCCTTCTTCCCTCGTCCTTCCCAAATGTCCTCCTGGTAAGCACTAAAGTCGAACCCAATATCTATTCCACCTGACACACCAGCTTTGGAACGATTCCGGGTGGGTTGGAACTAAAACATAATTAACATTTCATGAGTAATTATATGGATTAAGCTACTTGGTTATCGTGTTGTTGTTTAAATACCTCGTCCTCTGATTCAGAATCTGAAGAGAGAGTGCTCCCCTCCTCATCTTCATCAATTGTAGTCAACAGGTCCATCAAACAAATATAAGCGAACTCAAACTCAAGAATAATTAAACTCAGTTCAACCTCAATTAAATTAATCTAGTAATCAATGAGATGAGAATGAACATGACAAGAGACAAGAGAGTGAGTGGTGAAGCGAAGAAGCGTGTCACATGTTTTTTGAATGAGAGTGAAGTGCCGCTGTCTGCTGTTTGGGCAGTCGATAATGATGCTGGGAAATGGACAGGAGATGGGTCAAAGGTCAAGAGTAATTCACATCAGCCAAGGTTTCCCCAATGGTAGAGTTGTATGGAATCCATCCAGTTAAACAGGAGCACAGCAACCAATTTAATTAGTCATGTGATGGGTAGACTGTCCATGTCTGCTTCTCTACGATTGACGGTGACGATGAGAGTGGTTGAGTGCCTTTTACATTTGTTTGTCAGAGGGAAGCTAATATGCTGAAAACAGAAGAAATCATGATGAAAGAATCACAGAAGTGGCACTGGCAAATGCATATGAATACTACGAACAAAAAAAGTTTTCAAAGTTGGTTAAAAAATTGTAAAAAATTAAACTATAGAAAAACGGGGAGAATAAGGTAGCGGAAATGTTATGGAGTTGTATTATGGAGCAGGAAAACATGCTAGAAACGGTGCAAATAAAAGTGCAAAACATTTTGACATTTTTGGCCTCTACTAGCGTGTTACCAGGTTACAGGTAAAGCTGTACCTTTAGATGAGACGAACAACTTTTGTAGGCGTCTCATTTTTCACGCTGAGGTAAATCCTAACTTTGACCGTGACAGTCAACCCCGAACGTCACTTCCGGTCAATGCCAATACGAGACCATTCATTGCTCTAAACATCCTTCTAATCGGTCAAGTAGATCCTCAGTTACAAACGGACACAAAACCATAAACCAGCTTCCCCTACTTAATAAGTTTGTAACACGATTAGCTGAATATTATGCATTCGCCAGTTACCAGTGCTGCTGCATTTTTTCAATTAACCAGAATAACTCTTTAGTCAAAAATTTCGTGATTCTGCAATGACTTTCAGTTAGTTTTGTGAACTTTTTGAATAGGGAAGACGAAGTATATTGAAATATTTCCTGACGGAGTAAAAGTGGAAATGTAACAATTTCCCAGGATTAGCGCAACCTTTTCCGTCCCAAGTGGCGGGAATCAGGAGGAGATGAAGAGAGCAGAACACAGAAAGAAAAGGCAGAGAAGGAACAAACATTTTAACCCTTGACCCAGTCCCCAGTCTGTCTGTCCACTGCCACTGTGCTGCGTTTGACTAATTGCTTGAGATGGTTGTGTATGTGACATCCACTGGTAAGTAACATCCCCAAGGTTGGAGTATACGTAGCTGCCCGAATTCCCATCTCATAATCCGTCTTTGTTCTTTGTAGTTATTGACCCTCCGGTGATTCTCTTCATGGGTGAAGACAAGTTTGAAAGTAAACAAAAACTCTCTTTTAAATCATGAACATCCTCATTCTTGTTGACCCGTAATTAATTGCAGATGAAGACCTGATCAAATGGGGCTGGGAGGAAGATGTCTGGTTCCATGTGGTAATCAATCTTTACAACGGTGGTACAACCCTCTATTGAATTCGTTTAACTGCCTTTTATTTCATCCAGGACAAGCTGTCATCGGCACACGTATACCTCAGACTCAGGCCTGTATGTACACTATTATTTCTGATTACATTTCCACACCATATGTTGTGTTTATGTTACATTGCAGGGTGAGAGTATAGATGATATTCCGAGTGCGTTGATCGAAGATGCCTGTCAGTTGGTAAAAGACAACTCCATCAGTGGTCGTAAGCAAGCGAGCGTGGATGTGGTCTACACCCTCTGGAACAACCTCAAGAAAACACCAGGTATGGAGGTTGGCCAGGTGTCTTTTTTTAAGGACTCGCAAGTCAAACTTGTCAAGGGAGTGGCCAAGAAGGCTGAGGTGGTCAAGAGACTGGAGAAAACAAAGGAAGTGAAGAAGGTCAACCTACAAGAGCTGCGTGAGGAGAGAGATGCCAAGGAAAAGGCAGTCGCAAGGGAGAAGGAAAGGAAGTTCAAAGAAGAGGAAAAGAACCTCCAGAAGAAGAAGGCAGAGGAAGCAGAACTGAGGTAACAGGAGTACATTTATGGCTAGCCACAATTAATGGTGTAATTTTAACTGTTGTTTGTGTAGGAGTTACTCTAATTTGATGAAAAAGGAGAAGATGACTTCGAACCGTGATCAGAATGATTCCGACTCTGATGACTTCATGTGACATTCCTCCCAGTAATAAACATCCTAAAGTGTATAATTATAATTGTACCGACGATTAGAACCGTATGCTTCCCGCGCTGCTTTGCAAGAGTGCAGATCCAGGTGTTTCCGTTGCAAAGGGGGATATTTCCATGTGCTCGTAATCTTCTCCACCACCCTGCAACAGAGATGGATTCTAGGGTTGCGAATTTGTATTGTATTGCACTGTTATGCATTTACGGTTTGTTTGAATTCCTTCAGTGTAACGAGTATGTGGTGCATGATGTCCTTTGGTTGTTCCTTCACATTGTCCTTGAGTCTCATGTTGAGGATGAAGGGGAGTGACTGGATGAAAAAGCCAAGGTCATCCTCCTCACTGCACTTGTTGCTGACTTGTGCCAGACGGATCTTAGGCGAGGAAAACTCCTCGTCCAAGTCAAACAACTCGAGGGGAGGGGGAGGCAGATCACGAAAAGAAGGAGGAAACACCTGTATAATGTTATTCATGACACGTTAGTGAGACATGCTGCGTGTCTGTCACAACACATGATGGAGTCTTACCGCCACTTTGAGCGGTGGCAGAGGTGTTTCAAATTGCGGTGTGATTAGTTTGAGTGGACCTTTCTTGATGGCCAGCTCTTCCTGGGAATGGAGAACTGCAGGGAGGAGTGCCGAGTGGAGGGAGTAGAGACGACTCTCGATCAAACGACTAGCCTCGATCACGCTATGCAATCACATTGTTATATTATCATAATCGCAATGTTTGTATGTGTGTATTGCATTACCCCAGGTTGTTTGCAGATCCAGGTACTATAAAGTCGTCACTCTCTTGGAGACAGACGCGTACCTTTGCTGCCTCTCTTGCAGTTTCTGACAGAGTGTTGTAGTGAGAGAGGTCAGAGTCATCAAAGTCAGAGGGAGTGAGGCCCAAGGGACCCTGAGACACAACCACACTCAACAACATCTCAAACACTCGCCCATTCTCCTCCAAGTCCAAGTATCTGCACAGTCAGGCATTAGTTACAGCAGCATCCGATTTTTAATTATAATTTACTTGTCAGTGAACGAGTGTCCGGATCCGAAGACGAGTATCTTCCCTCCATTGTTGTTTTGGTAGAGGGCGGCTAGTGGTCTCCCAATGGGGAAGGAGGAGAGTCCACTGGAGAGGAGGGGGAGAGCAGGAGAAGTCACTTCCAGGCTACATCCATGCGGGTAGAGCAGAGGCAGGGAGTCCCCTTGGCCAGAGGGGCAGTGAGTGTCCAGCAGAAGGGGACACAACCAACCACTCCCTACAAGACACTCCTTAGGAAGACTGTACTTGTGGTGAACCGTTCGAATCACGCAGTCTACAGACAAACAAACGTTAGGATATGAGAGGGTCCATGTGCACACCTACCCTTGACCATTTTGATGCCATATGGAGACAGGAGTGTGTTGAAGATTGATATATCTGTATTGGCTTCCCCTAGAACTAGAAGGGCCCCTCCCTTGGCATCCACATGAGCTCTCAAGAGACCCACTTCGGAGGGGGAGAAGGGGGTGTTGGATCCAGCCAAAACAACCACCTTGACAGCGCCAAGCAGATCACCACTCAACTCCTCCTTCACTCTGGAACAATACAAGACAATGATCGTAACGACAGTGGTAAATGCCCGTGTAAATGTAAATATGTGTGTCGTTTTGCACTTGCATGTTAATTTTGAGTCCCTTCGCCTTGATCTTTTTGTGTATCCCCTTGTAGTTGTCACCCAGACGGAAGGAGTCCTTTTTGGAGGCAACCCACAACAAACTGCACTCTCCACTCTGCAAAAGACAACAGAAATTACACAGTTATGAGGGTACTGGACTCTTATTAAGTGACCTTACCTTGTGTCCATTTAGGTCCACACTGGCAGGGATAGGACTCATTGCAGCTAACAACTGGGGAATCGGTGAAATCGCAACTGGTGTGGAAGAGTGGTTAATGATGGCTGTGGAACTTGTTGTGACTTTAAACCTCCTTGGAAACTAAGGGGGAAGATAAGGGAAACGTATGGAGTGTGTATGTTTATTGCTTGAGATTCAAAGCGGGAATGAGACTAGGAATGTGACATTCACTGAATGATTAGAGTATAATAAGGTACTTGACTAGTTGATTAGTTTTCTTTTCCTCATGAGTAGATGGAATGAAAGTGTGACGAGAGTGAGGACAAGAAAGAGTATGGCTATTACAAGTCCCACAAGTGGAGGTGGAGACTCTTCCTTCCCCCTGACAAACAACTCAGACAGGACATATTCACTCTGGAAGAGGGGCAGGTAGCCATAGACCTATTACAAATACAAACATAATTAATTGAGCATAAACATCCTTTGGGATATTGAGTTCCATTGTGGTTACTTGATTGAAGAACTTGATGCATTGGTTTCTTTCCTTGAAGTGGAGTGGGTCCTTCCAGAGAGAACTGTCGTCTTCTCTGTATCCCTTGCAAAGCCATTGGTTGGAGTTGGTCACCTTCAGCGGTGGCTTTCTAGTCGTGTGTCCAATGAGAAAGTTCATGGCGATGTCTTCGCAGTTCCTCACCTGGTCCACCCTGGCACGAATAGACTGGGGCATGGAGTAGGAATACAGGGACAAGTAGTCTCTGTGCACAAACGAAAGCCCTACAATACAAATTATACGTCAGGCACATGGAGACATATTGTAGTTCTTATTCTAACCAGTCAGTACGAGTGAGACTGCGTTTGGATGCGGTTGATATTCCCAATCTCCGCTGCTACCATTCCATGTCACACCACGCCCAGGGAACCCCACCAACCGATCAGGATACTCCCTCCACACCCTGTAGAACAGTCAAATTTCACTTTTAGTAGGAGTGCAGTGTTGATTGGATTGATTTCTTACTTGAATGCAAGTGAAATGTCCTTGTGAGAGGGACACATGTCGTCGTCCATACTTAACACAGCCTCTGTCTCTATCACGTCCAGAGGAAGGAACCGATTGTTGAGACTGTTCTTCCCATTGGTCATCACCTGTACAGACACAGTGTGAATACGTCGCCTTAATTAACTAGTGGACACTCCTTGCCCTTACAGCTTACTGTGACTGGACAGTGGATAAGTGGTACTTGGAGGTAGCCATCGAGAGATGAGTTTGCATTCCAAATGACGACTATCCTTCTGAGTCCTGGGAGCCCATTGAGTGCCTTGAGTGTCTCCATGGCCACTGTCCTTCTCCCCGGGTGAGTCAAGAGGATGATAGTGAATCCAGGACCTTGGTCAGAGGATGAAATGTTCCTCTGTTGTTGGAGGGAATTGTAGCGAGTGGTCCCTTCGTCTCCTCTCGCCCAGACCCAGTCACTCCTCCCCTCGGACACGCTGACGAGCCTTGACGTCATGTCTTCTATCCGCACTAACTCCCAACTCCCACCTTGTTGTTTACTCTGGAAGAAGATAAGATAAGCGACAATGAGATATTGGGAATTATGAGTTGACGTTAATTGCGTAAAGTGTTTACCTTTTGCGATAGTATCCAAGTGAGCGTGAGTAGTGCAGATAGTACGAGTGGACATGAGTAGACCCGTTTACTAGCTCTTAGCCACATGACCAATACACATGACCTCCACGCAAACAGAAGCTACGAACTAAACCTAAAAGGAAGAACTTTAAAAAAAACACATGTAAAGTACACAGCCAGCAACCGCCAGCTGAATTTACTTGGTATCTCTATTCTGCAGACTAGACGCATTTTATATCTTCTAGTCTGAAGATACTTTTATGAAGGAAATTACTCATTCGACAGACATATTTCATATGAAACCGTCTTTTTCTAAAGTATTTGGGGCTGTCCATAAACTACATCCGCAGCAAGGGGGGGGAGGGGGGGGGG
>VNWY01001133.1:0-20197 GCA_009869845.1 Pseudachorutes palmiensis | reverse complement strand
CTTAATCTAATCTCGTCGACGTGTAAATCCCCGCGACGTCAAGTTCATCCGTAATCTTCAAAAGCGTGGAAAATTAACACCCTGCTTATGCTTACTTTGTCTAATCTCCTTCAAACAGGCAGAAAACTTTCCATTTCCGATTAAAACCGGGAAAAGTTTTCTTGTACTGATGACACATGATGAAAAGGTTAATGATCAAATCCTTCTAAAAATCTAAAACCCTCTCTGGGCTCTGAGATATGAAAAATTCAAACAGAAAATGGGGTTCAGTTAATTAACTGTAGAAATTCCTCAATGGTTTTCGTTTTCTTCCTTCACAATAGGAATCCTCTGGAATTGAAGGATCTGGACCATGTTGTAATTGAAGAAATCTCATCACTTTCTTTGTCGTTTATCAATCCATTTCCGGGGCTCAAGTATCAATGAATCCGTGCCAGTGTGTCACCGGCGTCATCATTTCGGCTTCCAATTTCAATTATACTCTGATTTTTAACGGGCTAGTACACACGAAATCTTTTGTCATAAGGACTCGTGCAACACTGGCAAAGTATTGCTCAAGTAGCACAAAGGAAGGAAATTAAAGCCGAAAGAAGACTTGGACTTACATTGGAGGTCTTGTTGATGAATACGCGAAGGAAGATAATTAAATTAGCTTTGGCTTCACTTTCAATTGGGACCAACAACACACTCTGGTTTGCATCAAAAGGAAACTGGCTTTGACGTCCACGTGTTTAGGATGGATCTTCTTCTTCTAATGTCAACTAAATACACCTCTCCTTCTATTAACCTGGAATTAAAGTCAAGAATTAATTTCATCAATCATACTTCTAGGAAGGATCAAATATCCAATAAAGAGTTCAACCCACTACACAATTTCACCCACTTGCAATGCTAGTAATCCAAAGTTTTCTTTACAAAAGCTTTAAGTTCTTACCAACACAAAGTACTCAAAACTAGTTCTCCTTCTCAGGAGTATTAAACGACAATCCTGGTCTTTTCAGACTTAATTCCCGTGGTTTTCGAACATGAATAATGGGAAATGGCGTGGAGGAAATTGGAGGATGTGTCCATCAATTATTCAGTGAAACAAGTGCCCTGGAAGGAGAACTTACTTGCCGAATTCGACAGAAAAGGAGAAAAAAGCAAACCCACTTGCAAAAATTTCTTAACCGCACGCAATCCTGGTTAAATCATAAACCAAGTCCCTCAAGTCGAAGTCCTGGGGAAAAATCAACCCTAAAACATGCCAAATGCTCCAACTTTGCTAAAACTTTCACAAGGGCGCGTCTGTTCCTTTCCAGATTTTGCAAATCCGAAAGTAAAAGGTTCTTTTTAAAAGCCATGGGAATCAGCCCTGCTACGGCTGGTACATTTCAGAAAATGAACTCTTGGAATTCATCATAAAAAAAAAGAGAACACGGAACCACAAGATGAAAAAAGACCAAAAGCATTTTGCAAAATAAATCTCCACAAACTTTTCTTCATGGGGAAGGAAATTAGTCTTGTAAATGATCAAAATTTCAATCTTTTTTCTCTCACGTCCTGAGGGATAGTTTAGCCCGTCCCCGGAGCTTCTGTTGTTTCCCGAATAAAGTGTGACTAATGTTCAAAACTCCGAGAAAAGAGCCGGGTGTGGGCCATTTAGAATGGCGGATGGGAATTAATCAAGAAGTTTAATTAAGATTGTGAACTTGGCAGGAGGTAACAAATGGGCAGCTGATTCTGGGTATAAACAAGAGACTGCAGAAGGTGCCAAGGACTCATCCGTCGTCAAGGTGGATCCATTATTTAACACAAGGATTGGAAGTGCCAAAAAGTGGGAAACACGTCGCTCTAGACAAGCCCAAATGATGTCATTCCACTTCCGCAGAAAATTAAGAAAACCAAAAGATATAAATACACAAAAGATCACCAGCCTCCCGATACGCAACGCAGCGTAGTTCTTTCGTTAACGTTCTTATTGCGAATCAGTTTCTGTTACTCAGTTACTGCCTATGACGAAACTAAGACTAGAGGAACCTAAAACATGATTCAAAAAATGATATTATTCAAACCCACAGGAAATTACACTGAGTCATGCTTCCTAAAATGAAAAATCTATTATAGAATATCTTAAAATATGAAGCCAAGACCAAGACTATTAAAAAAGATGGTGAAAACGAAGAGAAACCTTCAGTTTTTGCGGTGTATTTTAGTCTACTTAATAGGAAGGAAATGGCTGCTGTTTGAATGAAACGACTCCGTTCATCCAATCCATTTCCAGCTCACCACTCCACTCATTCTAAATATTTAATCAGTTATGATCGGGAGAATTCAAGGGGATTTTTAAACTGGAAATCAATATCTACTGATACTTTGGGTTTATAGGAATTCCAGCCTTGCAGTGTCTGGGCGTGGCCGGGACGCAATGCAACACTTCCCATTGGCTAATTTATGAGCTAACCAGCATCCACATTCTCCATAAGACTTTCGCACTTTCTTTTGGGAATCAACTCCCTCAAGCACCAGCCAGTATCCAAATTCAGCCGAATCCGTCCATAAATTTGAAACCAGAGTTGATGATTACATAACCCAGAAGGGTTCCTATTCCGCAGCAAAACAAGTTCAAGAGCTTCATCTCCTGGAGCCGCAAAATAAATAAAATCTATTGGAATCCACCGCCGAAAGTTTAAAGTCGGAAATTCAAGAAAATTCATTCATAGGAAATGTAAACTGGAAAGGTTATTGTTTACATTTAATCTTTTACAGACCAGTCCTTCGGAATTTGATTTCCACAGAATCAAAGGACGCGTTCAGTTTACATTTTAGAAACTTGGAAAGAAAATGAATATTAAAATGTCTAAACCAGTGTCTGAACCGGAGGCTCTGCTTTTTACGTCAATGGAAGAATTCACATGGACGTCCATGCCTCTTCAATCATCAGACTTTCCAAAAAAGAAACTTAGAAATCCGAACCTCACGTGAAACACGTTACACTTTAAGCTTTAAAGGGAACTTTAAAGGTCCTTTAAAGATGAAAGATGACTCCTTATTATTATGTTTCTAATGGAGGTCCATCTTAAGCAGGAGATGGCTGCGCCATTATTAATATTAAGGTGAATTCCGGGCTTCCATTTAAAGCACGAATGGTTGCCTTTTTATTATTACATATTGCATATTTCTTCATTTCAGGTGGTGTGGATTACCCATGGAGAACGTTGAAAAACAGCGTTCACCTCCAGACGCCGTTTCCCTTAAACCGCTGCCACTCTTTTGACAAAAGCAAAGGGAAAAGGTTTTCGGCGCTCAGTCTGGAACTTGAAGCCGGAAAGCCAAGACTCGTTCCATTCGTCTTACTCAAGCGTCACGCCGCTGACTAATACACACAGACCCTGTTGGCACCTTACATCCCAAGCAGAAATAAAAGACAAAGCAGTCAGTTCATTTCCGCCTGGCAGGAAGTGCGCTACCCTCTTCAACAACCACCAATCCTTTCTTCATCAGCGCCAAAAGTAAGCTTTATTTTCTCTCCTTTGTCATATTTTCAAATTCCATCCCTGTCGCTTTCCGGTCAGTGCAACCAAACCCAATCAGACTAGAAACTGACATTTCCGCAATCCTTCATCTGACTGAAACTATGCCAAAACCACAAATAAAATTTAAAACTTTGGGCAAAGGCATTAGCCACTTGGCTGAATCCGGTGATGATCTAAAGGAAAACTTTTTTTTTTAAATAAAAATTTATAAAAGTTGAAAAGCGGATTAGAACTTTAGAGCCAAGGAAGCTTAACGACTGAGCACCTCCTCCTTCCAGTCACGTGGGTGTTTTTAATTGTCCGTATTTCATTCTCCTGTCAACACTCCAGTCATAGTCGAAAAAAACCATGATTCAAAGACGTGACTTTGACACTTTGAAAAGAGCAAAGACGCAAAGCAGCTGGAAAAGGAGTGTGGGTGACAGCTTGAAAATTTCCATTGTGGAAAAAGCATTTCTAGACCCGAAATCTGGGAAAATCCAGAATCTTGAATCTAAAAAAACCTTTTTGTATTTACCAAACCTCATTTCCTGCTGTGCACAAAATCTGGATTTCAATATGCATAAATCTGTATCAAATTCTGAATCAGTTTCAGACGTATCAGCCAAAGAAAACATTTCATAGAGAGAGAGAGAGAGAGACATAACACGTTGACTTGTTCCAACTGTCAGCCATGTTGGAAGGTAGAAAAATAGGCCATGGAAAAATAAAAACAAGAGAACGCTGAGCTGGTTCTTAATTAAAATTATAAATAAGATGCAGAAATTCATTTCCGGGTTGAGCCTTTATAAAAGACAAAACCTCCTTAAAAAAAAGTTTCATTTCCACCATACTTTTAACAACCTTGTCCTACTCTTTTAAACTTACAAATCGTTTTTATGAATATTTTAACAGTATCTTTGACCTGACCCCATTGGAAGAAATCAAGACTCCATTTCAAAACAAAGTCCAAGTTCATTTCAAACAAGACACGGGCATTCATTCCGGTTCAAAAAAAGTCTCTCCTCTAGTGCCAAATTATCGTATGTCACACCCTGTCGTGTATCATCTTTGATGAAGCGAATTCTTCAAAACAAATTTTATCATTATCAACAACCTTCAGAACCCATTCAACGGAATTTCTTTAGTGAAAGTCGGGCAAGGTGAGGATACTCTGAAAAATCTGACCCGTTGACCCAATTGAAGATTTGCGGAGCTAATCGAGCAGAGACAAGGACGTAGTTGCAACGTAGCACAATAATCTAATTCAAGAGAGAAGAAAGAATCGCTGATTCTGTATGATGATGAGAGTTGAACAAGAGCCTGTCTTCCCTCCTCACCAGCGCCCCCTCAAAGGTCGATCCACCTCCATCTCCGCAGCGATTGAGAAAGCAGAACAGAGTGCCAGCAGTAGCTCCCCTCGTCGCCCCATCCTTCTCCCCGCCCGCACTGAAAATGGGCAATCAGCCCGACCTCGGACGAGCTCAGAAGACTACACAAGCAGCAGCAAGCCCAAGACCAATTCAGGAGCAGTGCGGAGAAGCGGAGCTCATCGAACACAGTCTGCCCGTGTCGTCGGCTCCAGACCAAGAATCAAAAGGAGAGAGCCAAGGGAACCTACACAGGCACATTTGGACTTGGCCTCGAGCGAAGGCGCCCTTCGGGATTGCACAGATTCCTACAACCCTTTTCTCCGGAAAGTACCGAGCACAGGGCGAATCGTGAGTGGCAACAGTGGGGGCGACATGAGCTCCAACTCATTGTACAATGGCGCTCCTCCACCATCTCCTCTCGGACCATTCACTAATGCTCCGATTCAGCAAAGTTCACCACAGTCCACGCCACCCCGGGACTCACCAAAAATCCTAAGGAGACAGAGCACAGCCTTTGAGGCTCGGCGTGGATCGGACAAGTCTACACCAGAAAAGGATACGAAAAAAGGACTTGGGGTTATCCCTGCAATTAGCACACCAGAGTGCTCTCCAGTCGTAGCACGAAGGGCTTCAACCAAACCAAGTGGACTCCCAAAGTCACCACAAGTGACACGATCCAGTTCCACAAGGAGGGCAAGTTCGATCAAGGCCAGGAGGAACACGACCTTCCTAGATGTCCCAGACACGAGCATTTCTCCACCAGAAGATGAAGATGAGGAATCATACAGGCTAAGGACCTTCAACGTCACGTCAAAAGGTCAGTAACAAAAGACAAAAACAATCAAACAGTTGAGGAAAAACTAAAAAGTTTAAGGCTTCTTTGTTCTCCCTGCCTTACATTGTGCTCTTAGCTTGTCACGGGGCTCACGTGCTTCCGTAAGAAGTTTCAGAATGAAGCCAAATAAGTTAAACAGTCCCGAGTCGCTTATTGAAGAAAAAAAAAGGAAAAAACGCTCTTTCCTTTCTTTCCAAAGTAAAACTAAAATGTTCAGTTTACTCGTATCTCAGTTACCATCAGAAACTTCAGAAATTCCTTATTCTTTCAAACTATAAAAAGAAAGGGGGAAAATCTCAAAGAGAAAAAGAAATCAAGTTAAATCCAGATTGGGTGATTGGGCCTAGTCAAATTCAAAATTTTTATTCCCATTTTGACTTCAAAAGATCCATGTTCAACTGTTCCTATGAGAAACAGAAGGACTTTGGATGACGCGATTCAAGAGAAATCTTTGTGGAAAAGGAGTGTTGGGATTTCCATATGAATCCTTTAGCTATTTCCCTTTAATGTGCATTTCTTAAGACTCTGAATCCTTTAAGATTGAGAACTTAAGGGTTTTACAATTATACAAGAATGAGGGATAAAATGGAGGCTGTTTTATAGCAAGGGAGGTTTTCAGTTTCAGTGAAGCACGCAATCCACTCCTCTCCGAAATTCGTTTGAAAGGGAGAAAGTGAATTGAGGTGAAAGGAGTGGTAAACATGGAAGGTATTGGAAGTAGCACAGTCACAGTAAGCTTAATAGTTCCACATCAAGACCTCCTTTGACCTGTCCAATATAAAACAACTCGCCTTTGCTTTAACAATGGACACAACCTGTCCAGAGGAAACAAATGGTGCCAACTCACCAAACTCAAACTGCTGAATTACTTTCAAAAAGCCATTCCGGCCACTCCCCTTTTCAAACAAGCTTAAGCAAACTAGCATAAAGTTTCTCTCTTTGAATAAGCTTTGAATAAATTAAGAGAAGAGAGCAATTAGTAAAGTCATTATCAAACCTTGTCTCTCTTACGCACTCTGAATACTTCATTTCCAATCCGTTCCAAAAACATTTTCAACTGAATTTTGCTAAACTCGAATCTTTTTATATAAAAAAAAAGATCACGAGTGCTTCCGCCGCCGCAAGTTTTCTCCGTTGCAAGCTGTGCATGACGCAGCGCCGTAAATCAACTATTCCACCACTATACACCGAGACAGCACACCCGTTTTCTGTTTCATTTTTCTTACCTATAAACCGGATTGATATAAAATTCTAAACTAAAAGATTCGCCCAAGATAAACATTCCATGCTCTAAATCATCCTCACTTTCAAACCAAAACATTTTTCAAGTTTTCAAGTTTCCACGTTTAAGGTCACCCGAATCAAAAATAAATTTCCGAATTTCACTTAAAATCTTTAGAATCTTTTCAACTTTTAAAAAAAAGAAAAAAGCACCACTCCCTCTTGGACTTGAGCCAATGAGAAATCAGTAAAAACTCAATAATCTACCAATCGAGGAAGACAGTTGTAGTGACAGTGAGCTCATATGCTGGTGGTGGTGGTGGTGCCATTCATAATACAAAGAAAGAGTTGAAAACAAAGCCAAAAGGAAGCCAATTTCATGCCAACTCGAAAGACCCGGGTAATAAAAGCCGGGGAGAGTGCGGTGGATTTAGAAAAGTCTGAAAGCATGTCGGGAACAATGTGGATCTCATTTTTAAAAAGGAGTTGCGGTGATGATGAATGAAGATGAGAGTGGAATGACCCTAATAGAAAATAAACTTATAAAGGATGCGGGATTATTTAAAAGTGGCGCGGCGCCTGTCATGGCTGATGCTTTGAAATCTTCTTATCGCTACGGAACCAGGCGCATAAAATTAGAGCCCAGCACTAAACCACGGCAGATTCATTTTTCACGAGTAAGTCAACATTCCAAACTTCCATGACACATTGACCTCGTTGACATTTTCCCATTTCATGAGTAGTAAAAAATCAGGATTGAATGCTTTTGGATTCCAGCCAGGCAGTTAATAATTTCCAAATACCGCAAATCCACTGAAGGGATTTTCCCAAAGAAAGGGAAAGACAGTAAATGAGATGTGAAATGTGACATAATATTTAATAAGGACAAACAAGACAAGGGATTCTGAGCAGCACCTGTTGCCCGCCATTTACACAGAAAAGTCTTTTGGTCTTTGAACTCGAACCCGGGTTTTCTGAGAAAGGGATGTGAACACAAGAAACTTTTTATCCGGATTTGTGCATTGTCACATACGTGACAAATTCAATTTTGAAATCTAAACCCGAGTTCAAGGCCCTTTGTCAGTGTAAATTGAAAAACCGGGGGAGGGGGATAAAATACAACCCATCCGAAAATATCCGGCCGGGTAGCTTGAAAAGGAACGAAAACGAAAAAATTCCATTAGCATAAAAGTAGCATAAAGATATTTTCCAACGCATATGAAAAAGTTGACGTCTCGACATGCGTTTTTGTACTCTTTTACAGTTTGTGTAATAATCGGAGGAATGACGGAAATGATGTTTGTTTTGGTCCTAGTGATGGATGATGAGTCGGAGTGACATGGACATGGGCGATGACCTTTTCATGCATCAACATCAAAGCTTCTTCTGAGTATGGGAATGATGCATATGAGACCAAATATTCAAGATTTCAAATACCGCAAATGTCACCGGCCTCATCCATCAACCAAACTCAGAGAAAGAGCGGAAATTCGGTTTCAGTCGGACTCGGAGAGAATGTCAATCTGGAAAACCCATAAGTTTTTAACTACTGAATGAAACAGAACAGAGATCCCACGTGTAAACATATTTCTCTCACATCTCATTGGTAGTTGGTGTGAAAGTAGATCCTCCACGTGGATTTAAAGTTTAAAATTAGTCTCACTACTGTTGAACAACTCGTTTTTGGATCCTTCCCTCATCTAATTTTAATGACAAGCTTTTCGACCAAGGTTTCTTCGACAGAGTCAGATCTCCTCTTTTTGGAATGGATCCTAAACTTTCCTTTACAACCTACGCTTCCAAGCTTTCAAGCGCAGGCGCTTCAGATCTATTCCAGGAGACATAAACATCTCCTCCCTGAGTTTCAACAATGTCACCCCAATGGTTTTTATTGGTGCCGAAATTACATTAAACTAGAAGCCAGCTACTAGACAGGAAACAGACGGAGAGAAACAGAGACAAACACACTTAATGCAATTGGATTGGTGCAAAAACACAAGTCTTTACTTTAACAACTCCCAACTCTGTCCTTTCAAGGTAAAACTGCAATGCAGTAAGGATCTAAACGTGTGGCATGCAAATAAAAAAACCCAGCCGGATCCGGAAAATGAACGAAACGCCATCTTGTCATTTACTTCCCGCAAAAGGAAGAAACTTTGTATTGTAAATAAAAGGTAGAAAAAGAGCCGGAAATGGGATTGAAATAATAGCCTTTTCTCCTATATACGACGACCTTTGCCCTCCTCCTTTCCCAGAGTTTCCATGTGAATGGAACATGTGTCCGTATTTCCGTGTCTCTATTTTGGCAACTAAAGGACCAATGAATATTTGAAAGTTGTCCAACCACAATGGAAATGTCCATCCTAAGGACTTTAAGCTGACAACTCACTCACTCATGTATAAAATGTGACACACTTTTGAATTATTTTTTCAGGTATTGTAAACCGTGGGGATTCTTTTCGACGTCGTCGTTCCCGAAGTAATAGTCTCGTCCCTACTCCTGCAACCACGCCTGAGCTCCAGCGAAATCCTACCTTCCTTTCATCCGAAGATGGACTTCTCCTACCCAGCGATGGTCGAAGGTCACCCATGCCGAGTCCAAGGAGTCCAAGTATTCATGCTTTCCCACCAAAATCCCCATCACCCCTCATCCCTACTACCCCTGCTGGAGAAGAAGAAGAGGAGGAGCATGAACCTCTGGTCAACCACAGAGTGGCCATGATTGGGACACGCGGAGTTGGCAAGGCAGCACTTGTAAGTCAGTTCATGACCTCGGAGTGCATCAATGCCTACGACAGGACAAATGGTAAGTTTATAGTCTTATCTCTTTACCTTATGCACGTGCCAACTACATTTTTGGAAGATTTCACACCCCAGTAAACTCCACCATAAGGATTTCTTTCAGTAAAACTCGCTCAGGAACAAAGAATTGGATTAACTGTACCATTGGAGACATGATGGCACTTGGGGTTGGAGGAAATTGGAATTCAATCGAGGAAATCCAGTTGGGAAGTTCTCTCTTATATAAGAGGGCGGGCAGTATACAGACCTTTCCAACTAAGATTTCAGATTCGTACTTCACTCTCATGAGATTTTTGTCTCCTCTCTAGACAATTTTAAGAACAATGCCCTTAATAATAATAATCGAATAAGAAGTTAGTCATAGTCAATGGATTTGTGGATATCCGGACATTTCGGAGAACTAAGGATGAGGAGACATAATTGAAGCTCGAATCCCTTGGTGAATAAAAATCAATAAAATGGGAAACGATTGTTTCACGCAACAAAACGCAGCCCATATAAACCCGAAACAGAAATTCCAATTAGCAAAGACTTCCTTTTGTGTTGTGGATTTCCATCAAGGGTTTCGCTCTTTGGTTTCATCTCTGAATCTCTGGGAATTCGCGCAATTCCAAACCACAGAACAGCTCGGGTTAGATTTTGCAGCTATGGTGAGTGGCGTTTTGAGAATTTGAAGCACATTCCAACCTGTGCTTATTTACATATAAACAAAACAACCTTCAGAAGTACTTTGCCCTCAAGTTAAACGTCAGCGTACAAGTACAAGGTCGAAGGCTGTAGTGTCAGGAACAGCCACGAGGAATTTCGTGGTTTGTTTCATTTCAAACAACTTCTGGACACCAGAGAGTCTCCCCCAATGGTATAATTAACTGGAATTCCCTTTTAAAAACAATTTCATCAAAATGTGTCAATTAGAGGAAAAGGAGCATAAATTGAATCCTTGATGACAATACTTAACTCCCACGACTTGACAAGTTAGAAGGCAATTTAACGCCCAATTTGACACTTTTGACGCCCACGTGAGACCCACAAAGACACAAATTGTCACCTTCTGGAACTTTATTTCTGGAAATGAAAGCAGGTGTGTTATGCCATTTGCCCTTTGCTTTTACCAAAATTGACTTGGAATTGTACACGTTCTTTCAAAGGGAAACTTTCTCATCATGAAGCCACTTGAAAATACGAATCCTCCCATTGCTATTATAAATTCGTCTTGATCTCAAAAGAAAGGGACAAATCAAGTGAAAACCAATCCCCATATGGAGAAAGTGGGGAAACACTCAAGCGGAAATGCCAACTTGCTCTCAAAATTCCTTGTCAATTTAAAAAGCCGAGTCCATTACTCTTCATTTTGACTAACCAAGCGTTACTTGTGCACCAGACAGGAAGACGCAAAATGCGCAGAACTTAACAAATCAAAAACTTTCAATACAAATGATTTCTGTCAAGCTCACAACAAGCAACAACTAAACTCAACATATTCTAACATGGCCTGTAGATGTTTCCCAGAAATCAGATTCACGAGGGACAAACTAAACTGCTTGAGGGTGCATTTCTATTCATAAGGTTTCAAAAGCAGTGCAACAAACCCACAAAGCGGTTGCGTTTTAGAACTTTAGACTTGTGGTCTCTAAAAACGAAAACAAAGATTTGCACGAGTGATTGGACCAGTTATGGCGCGTCAGTCTTGAAAAAAGAAACGGCTGTCGATAAATAACCTAAATATAAATCCTCTCTGTTCTGCTGGCTTCTATCACTTTCTTAAGCAAACCAATAAACCAAAGATATAATTGAGCTTATTTTTCTGTTTAATTTTGCAGATGTCGAGGGTGAGGAGACTGTGAGTGTGATGCTAAACGGTGAAGAGTCTGAGCTCACATTTGTGAAAGTGCAGAACCCCCGGGTAAGTAAAAGAGAACAATTCTAATTAGAGAGTTCTAATTGAACTTTAGAATTGTCGAATGGGAATGTCGATGTAACCTGTCACTTTACTTGAAAAAAAAACGGGTTTGGAATGGATGAGACTGAGAAAGTGGGAATATGGGGATTGATAGTGGGTTTCCTTGTATTCCAGACGGACTTGAATCGCCTGGATCCTCCAGATGCATTCGTCCTTGTCTACTCTGTGGTGGACAGGTCAAGCTTCCAAAAGGCAGAAGCGGAACTCCGGAAGTTGCAAGAGTGGGACATGACACGGACACGGGCGGTAGTCCTTGTGGGGAATAAAATTGACTTGGTCCGAAGTCGGGCCGTCTCCACGCAAGGTTCGAAATTACAATTAATTTATACACTCGGGAAACCCAAGGCCACTGCTTTTATTTACAAAGTCCAGGAAACTGGCACTTAAATTGAGCCATAACAAATCGATACCTGGGTTGTATAAAGGAGATAGGAAAGTTGACTTTCTGTCGCTTCTTCATGACCGTCACCACCCGCCATGACATTCCCTCGAGCATCGATGACAAAGCAATTCGGATCAAAGGATTATTCCCGTCTGTCTCTCCGATGCGGTTCCGTACTTAATAGGGGAATAATTTAATACTCTTCCGCAAGGGAATGGAGATAATGATTTGAAGTAAATGATGCTCCCTCCGAAAGTCCCGCTTCATCAGATACCCGGGTATTGAAGACAAAGACCCTCCCGAGACAAAGATGGAATTAATCTCTTTTCCAGTGTATAGGAAAACGAATACCAATTAATTCTTTCCATGCAAATCCCAACACAACAAATGAGACCAGGCTGGCACACTATATTTTAGAAGCTTTCTAAACCCTAATTCCGAACAATTTATTTTTCAGATGGGCGGTGCTTGGCTGTCTCCTTCCGTGTTAAATTCACCGAAGTCTCTGTAGGAATTAATCACAACGTAGACGAACTACTTGTGGGACTACTGCATCAAATCAGACTCAAAAACGCACAAACCGGTAAGTTTAGAAGAGGTCAAGATTCAAAAGGTTAGATGAGTCATGAGCAGAGAGAGTGCAACAAGAAATGCTTAGAACTTTCCATAGACCATACGCATAAACTCAAACGTTAACCTTCAGCCTTCACCTTAGCGTGACATTTCCATGGTTCATAATTGGCTGATCATAATTGACATGACCTCTGACTTTTAGCTTCAGCTAAAACCTAAACCTAATCTAAACCTAACACCTAAGACGCCAGCTGACCCCAATAAAAATCCTATTAGATAATGGACACTAAAGAACCGTGGGTGTGGAAATAACCCGGAGAAAGCCAGACATAAAAACAGACCCGTTTCAATCGAATTTTGAGGCCGCGAAGGGGAGCACATAAATTCTTTTTAAGCGACAATTTTATTTACTCCTTAGGAAGTTAATTCCTTCCAGCTCAGAAGCTCCAGGATCGAAATAAGAAATCCCTCCGACCACCTCTGCTTTCATCCTCCTTTGAAGATTCTCTCCTAATAATATCACAGAGAAAGGAAGTTAATTTTTGATAAAAGAGTCGAGTTCTCGAGTTCAAAAAGTTTTAACGCTCCAATACTTTTATATAAATTGAACAAATAAGATTATGGCCTGGAAACTTTTCACTCAAAGGAGAAAATGGTCTGGTGGAGCTTCAAACTTTTTCATAACCGGATTCCAGCTATAGGATAGCTGCTGGTACGCTTTTAGAAAACATTTTGAGTGTAATTAAGTTTTCGAGTAACCGAGAACTCTTTTTTAAAGTTTATGAATCAATGCTTTGGCATTTAATAATGAAGCCTTTTTGGAAGAAGGCGAAGACAAGAATCAGGAAGGAGACTAATGAAATTAAAAGTTAATTCTTTCTTAATTATTTTTGGCACAGGGAATGGAGATAGTTGGTGCAAGCATCGAGGGATTCTCCGTGCCAGTGTCAAGGCGAGGCAAATGCTTACTTGGCTGCTGGGAAAAGAAGATGCCAAGTTTAAAAACTGTGAAAATCTACATATTTTGTAAAACTGAAAAATTAGGCGGTGGAATCAGCCCACTCTTATCGAGATTTCCTTAACAAAATTCATGACTAAAATTATTCTCAATGCAAAGAGTTTACTAAAGTTTTACTTAAATTAAAATTTCCCCGTTCTTCGACATTAATAATTCAGTTTAGCTGTATAGATTGTTGTTAATTTTTTGGCTTTTAGTGTTGTGTAAACTTTTCATTAGTAAAAAAATGCTAAAACGTCATGTTATGTCATGTGCAGTTTCGTTAAAATTGTTAGAAAAGCTTCATTCTCGAGAATTCTCAGTATTAGATAATCGTGTCTGTTTTGTATAAAAGAATTTAGAATATTGTGAGACAGGGTAACTTCTGTCGAAATGAATGAAAGGCCCGTCTTTTGCATTCTTCGTTGGTGTTTTAATTTATCCTTATTAGACAAATCAAAATCAACGAAGGTGCTCTCTGAGGTGCAAGTGTGTACAATATTTTACAAGTTATATGAAGAGTATTTAAAAGATTCGAATAAAAAAAAGTTTTTTTCGTGTCGATGGATGGTCGAGGTCAATCGAAAAATCAATCTACCAAATAAACGAAACCGAATCAGCACAGCAAATCTACGTGTTGACCTTCATCGCCTTTTATATGTGATTACGGTCGTCACATTCCGAACCACCCAGTATTAGAAAACTCAAGGCTGAAGGCTAAATTGCTCAATGCAATCCGTGCTCAATTCAACCAATAAAAACTTGTTAGTTTACTCACCTCTAATTAAAGTAATCTAGCAGCTACTCCTGGGAAGGTCTTTTCCTTGGTGAAGGCCTTGGATCGGAGTGAGTTGCCTTTTCTTTCAACTTCCGGCCCAGAATCTGACCTTTACGCTCTGCATCCTGTCTATCCAGTTCTGCACGACGATCAACGGCATAGTCAACTTCGCTAGACAAAGTTATAATCTTCTTCTGCAGAACAAATAGAAGGTTATAGTATTCCACCCACATGTCCTCCATGCCCGTTAGTTCTAACTTACTGCCCAATCCTCTTGTTCCAGAGCTCTTTTTAATTTGCCGGCACCTGCGGGTGTCCTTCGCCCATCCAGGAATGTGTAGTCAGGCAGATCAGTCATGGCTCCATAGGCATTAGGATTCGACGGAAGGCCTCGTCTGAAATAACATAAAATCAACTGAATCAATGCTTGGATTTCTTAGCAGAACGGAGGAATGAGATTTTCTAATAGTTTTCTCAGGAGTATTTTTTCAGCACTGTTTCTAAGCCAGGGATAACTTATATCATCACAGAAAACAAGTAATTGACTCCACATGGATGCAAGGGCTTACTTTCTTCGCCAATCCTGACCAGCGGTATTCGGCAGCGATGCATGTAAGAACCTTGCTTGGTAACTAACTCTACTGCGACTCAGGAAGGTAGGAAGTAATCGAGACCCCAATCTGCTCATCCTAAATTACAAAAATTAGTAATTAATCCTGATTGGAGCAATTTACAATAAAAAGTGTGCAATATAATGAGGTTACTTACATTGCGCTGGTTAACAGCGGTAGTGCTTTGTGGCGGTCACTCAAATCTGTATTCTATAGGGCATGAACAAATGAGCGATTAATTACAAATGACCTGACTGTGACTTCCTAACAGCGAACCACTAAATTAATAACCAACTGACCTCTGCCTCTGCGTGTCCTCGCCCTCGCCTCAGCTTGGTTGTTTGCAATGACCCACGCCGCGTGCCATGCGGCTCTCTGCCAGAAAACAGAACGCATCACCTCATTCTCTCACATTTCGTTCTCTTCAGTATTTTCAAAAAATCAAGAAATAATTCAATTAAATATCAAAATTATCAAGTCAATTCAGCCCAGTTCGAATCATGTTTTAATGAAACTTTCGATTTATCTCAAGATTCCTAAAAATTGATTATAACTGCATCAAATATTTTTAAACTAATTTTTAATGCTGTGCGACATTTACTCATGAGCTTTGATATCATCACAAGTACCACTTCCAACATTTATAAACCAAATAATTTCTTTAATAAACTTAAATCCTGGAACTTGGATAATCAAGGTCATCAACGTAGCCAATAGATCAACAAAAAACATCAAGGAAACTTCGGAAGCCAAGCAATCCCACTGTACTTGCGACTCGGTCGTCATTTTTAAGATTAAAATGGATTAACGAAGAAACAATTTCTGTCAGCAATACTCTTCTACGTGCCTTGGTTCAAATGGAGTCTCTTTGTACAGATATTTTATACAAAGTTCTTAAAAGCAGTGCATACCTGAACATATCTGCACATTTCAGCTCGAGTTTCTCTGAATTAACACAAATTTGGATCAAAATCCAAAGTAAACACCAAACCATGATAATTTCTGAAGAGTAAGAGTGGGAAAACCGATGCCGAGTGACGATTTAAGCGTCACTTTTAAAACTCAGGGACTTGGTTCTCTTTCGCGCCATCAACATCTCTCACTCTTCGAACTGGCACAAGATGTCCATGTGACGCTGAGTAATTAAAGGAATCTAATATCCGATTATTAGTTTTTAAGTTTATTGGAATACAAAATGGATTACAAATTCCTGGATGAACTTTTTCCGTTTAAAACAAACGGAAGTGAATGTTAGAAATGTCTGGAAGAATTAATCCCCCTTTCCTTCACTTTATATCGAATTCATATCACTTCACCCGCATGGCTCGTGGCTATCCCTCCTGGTGGGGTCAACTGATCGGGTGAATTAAGATTGAAACGCTTCCTAAAACGTTCGTACCATTTGTTAGTGGCGGAGAAATCCAGTCTTCCAACGACGTGAGCAAATGCCATTGCTTCTGTTTTGATCATCTGGACAGTGACGATGGAGTTTTGTGCTTTTTTGGTTCTGAACCAGTCGTACGTTAGATCATTAATTGTCCTTAGTTTTGAAGATTGGAATCTTCTTGACTTTTTCCTAGATAAGTCACTGCCACTTGGATGAACTTTTTCCGTTTAAAACAAACGGAAGTGAATGTTAGAAATGTCTGGAAGAATTAATCCCTTTTTCCTTCACTTTATATCGAATTCATATCACTTCACCCGCATGGCTCGTGGCTATCCCTCCTGGTGGGGTCAACTGATCGGGTGAATTAAGATTGAAACGCTTCCTAAACCGCTCGTACCATTTGTTAGTGGCTGAGAAATCCAGTCTTCCAACGACGTGAGCAAATGCCATTGCTTCTGCTTTGATCATCTGGATAGTAACGATGGAGTTTTGTGCTTTTTTGGTTCTGAACCATTCGTACGTTAGATCATTAATTGTCCTTAGTTTTGAAGATTGGAATCTTCTTGACTTTTTCCTAGATAAGTCACTGCCACTGCCAATCTGACTGAGAATCGTTTCCCTGTTTCTAAAAATGCTTTTCAAGGAATCTATTTAAACCGGAAAGAAGCGTGTTAGCACCGAATAAATTCTGAGAAACAATATATATTTCATCTTACGCAATGACATTTGTCTCTCCTTTGCTACTTGACGTTTAGGCTTCCCGTCCTTTATCTCTTGGATTATGCTATCTTTGTCTTTCAGTGTAAATGCCTTCCGCCTTTTGACTATTGAATCAAAAAATTAAAACGAATTGGTTAAACATGGAAATAAAATTAGTCGAGTTGAGTGTCTTGACCTTGACCTATTTCAGAGGCAATCCTGTTCATGACTTCAGCTACACTGCCTTTGCCTGAAGCGTCAGCGATATCGCTGCATTCAATACCAGCAACGCCTGTAAACGAAATTGAAACATTAGATTATAAGCAGCCGGCGATCAATTCATATTTAAATAATCACATCAATTTATACTTCATTCTTTACCATTTCCTTCTAAACATTTGCCTTCGTCCGAACGGCTCCCTGGGTCCTCATCCTCCACTGTTACTGCATCAGCGTCAAAAATGTTACAGTTCACTAGAATTAAATAACAAGTGCATTAGTTTATATTACAATCACACCTTCAACTGAATATGAAATACCTATTTTCCGTTTCGATCCTCTAACTCTTCTAGCTGCCGCTGGAGACTGGCGTCGCGGTTCCTGATTTGGAGGCACACTGTTCTCTCGTCTCGTCGAGTTCTTGGCGTCATCGTTATTCCCATGATGGAGGTCAGCATTGTCACCGTCAGCATTGTCAGATTGATCGATTGTAAAGTGCAGTGTCAGTCCTTTTGATGCAAGATCCGAAACATTCTCCCAATGGCCCAGCACCACTTGGTAAATAGCCTCTTCCCGCTCCAGTAACTGCTTGTACACGCTCACTTGCTCTAAACAACATGAAATGTTGACATGAATGACCTCGATTAACCAAAATCAATAAAAAAGACCCTACCGCTTCGTGAGTTTAGAATTTGTTGCATTATCTTCATCTTCATGTCCACTTCCGCTCTAAGTACTCTCAGACAATTTTCAAGTTGTTCCACTTTTGCCTCCATTAGTGCAGTGACGACAGTGCTTAAAAGGGAGGTCAAAAGGTCAATTGTGCGATTGACAACAGCAGGAAGGAAGTTGGAAAAATGTAAATTCACAAAAAGTTGAAAATCAAAACATTTGGATTTCTTGATGGTTCTGCCGAAGGTCTCTTCACTGCAGTCAAACTCCCATTCCACCATGGGCAATTCACGTGTAACACTTTAATTATTATTGTAAACACTTTATTTATGTTAGGAAGTCAATTAACCAATTTTTATTTTTTATGTTGATCAATTCCTTCTGATGTTTTAACATTCAAAGAATTTTACATTTTCTCACCCGCCAAAAAACTACTTTCACCCGAAATATTTACATGAGATAATGAGATACCCGAACATTTTTAGGATATTTCGAATGTTTTTAGGTTAGGTTCATATGGGTAAAATTAGTTTTTTATCGGGGCAGTTAAACTGCCAGTCTTCTCAAAGTCTAAATGATAATTTGCAAAGTTGAAGAACCCCTGTCACAATCTAAATTGAACTGTGGATTTATGCACTGGCATGACTTCAATTGAGCTTTGGTGCCTATGAGGAAGTGTTCACTCCAGTATCCACCTTCTCAAGACTGAGACATGATGGTGAATTATATCTTAATTTGTTTTCTGCTCGTTGGTTTCCATGTCCGTGAATCTTTGACTGTCACGAGCTGCGTAGGTGACAAGGCAGTTGGGACTTTATCAGGCACATACTGTGGCATACACAAAAAGACTTTCCGTGAGTATTCCTTAACTCCCCATTCATGCGGTTGCTATGATTGCAAGCATAAGCCATTTTATGGCTGCATGGGAACAACCTCAAAGACTGATGGTGAGTAACTCTCTACTGGAAAATAAAATTTAAAAATTATTATTTATACTTGTTATTTTATCAGTTAACTTTGAAACTGGATGTAAAATTGGTACCAACTGCCGCAAATGTGTCCTAGCGAATGGTGCTTGTGACTCTATGACACCTTGCTGTGACTACTATCACAATAACACTCAAATACTTAAAGTCAGTAGCACTTGCGTCAATGGAACTTGTAAGCTCTGCGCAAAGACGGGTGAATACTGCGGAGCTTCTCCAGATGGAATTGACACGCAACCATGCTGTGCATCCTTCTCGGATCCAAATACAAAAGTAAAACATAATTAAAGTAGGTTTCTTACGTTGGTATTTTAAGTTCTTATGTTTGTAGGTTAAATGTTATCCAAGACTAAAAGATTATTGGCAATGTGTTGAGGATCCGTGCATTAATCTGCCATCTAGCGGTCCTTTCGGAGGCCCCCGTGGCAAAATATGTCCTGGGGTGGAGTTTGGAGGTCTATTTTCGTTTTGCAAATGTCCTCCTGCAGAAGGGAAAAGACCATCACAGTGTCGTGATGGAAAATGTATGAAGTGTGCGATGCGAGGGTCTCCTTGTTCGGTTAATTCGGATTGCTGCACCACTCCGGATGACTTTAAGACAGGCATAACTACTGGCTGTTTGGAAAAGAAATGTGTCCTGTGTTTTGAAGCCTTCCAGGAAACTCTGAAAGGGCGGTCTTCGGAATTTCCAAACTGCTATGAAAATAATACCATCCCATGTTGCCCTATAGACCTTCAATATGGAGAAGAATACGACGAAGACGATAAATTCAAATGTGACGGCAAAGGAATGCATGCCACGTGTGTCTACGACCTTTAATCGCCCGAAGTGTGAATAAAAAAACCTAAACTTATTTTAAACGGGAGAAATGAACACAAAATTGATTTTTTAAAAAAGATTCATTTAAAAGAGTGAAGTTTTTATTTTCTCAGATTGTATTTTTGCTTATTTTTTTGAAATAGTTTTTGACGGAAACCGGGAAATCGTAAACAAATCAAAATCTGGACATGATATCAAGACTTTGAAACAATATTGGTGGCTTCGAAACATTCGGGAAGAAAAACGGTTTCTGATTTCCTGGTTTCCATCAAGTTTGATTGATTGATTTCCTGGTTTTTGGAGAGTGCTTTACCCCCAGCACAAGTTCCAGGTTTGAAGGATTAAAAGTGGGCCAGCATGTCATTAACTTTTAGTTATAAATACGTTT
>VNWY01001132.1:0-20213 GCA_009869845.1 Pseudachorutes palmiensis | reverse complement strand
TTCCCTGGGTCGAGTTTTGATTGGTTAATCTTCCCTGGGTCGAAATCTCATTGGCTCCTCACCTCCACGCCCTACGACATCCCTCAGCATTTGTTCGGTCTATCCTCCACTGCCGTTTATTTTTGAATCCATGCTTGTTCATCATCAGCATAGTCATTTTTGCTGCTTTCTTCACCTGTAATACAGCCCAAGGCTCTAAAGTCAGACGAATTTCTGAGCCATCTAGCGGATTTCAGCTTCGTTTTATTTTTATTCTATTTAATCGTCAACAAACTCATGATTCATCAGATTGATAGTTTTTGTTTCTGTTGTTTAACAAGTTTCCCCGTCTGCTTTGTTGGTAGGATCTCCTGTGATAACGCAGTAGCATATTATTGTTTTGGAATCATCGAAGAATTCGAAGTAGGCCACTCCCGTCACCGCACAAATCCCACCAGCTGCTTTCCCTTTGATTCCTTCACAAGAAGTGCGGCAGCTCCCCCTCGGGTTGAGAGAGTCGATGTAACCGAGCTGCTCGTCTATGCCTTCTTTGAGGTCCCTCTCCTTTGAATGTTTAAAGCAATTAGTTTTGAGGCTTACAACTGAACCGGAATTTACTACTTACCTTGTTTTTTGGTACAACGCAAAAGTCTGGAGTGGTTGCCGTGTAACATTTGGTGTAAGTCGGGCAAACGTCTCTCATCTCTCCGTCGGCTGTTATCTTTTCCGTACAGTCGTAATACTGAAAGGTATAACCCACGGGACAAAATGATCTGGTAGTAGGTTTGCATTGTCTTACGGTGTAGCCGTCCCCTGCTTTAGCTGCGTTAGTAGAAGTTGACGTACCCTTCTTTTTGCAGCGTTTCTTTCCTTCTCCCAAGGAAACCAGCACCCCAATGACAACTAACCAAAAGATCATCGACCGAATCATGTTCAGGCAATATAAAAGTTTCAGACTGACGAAATCGACGGAATTGGGGCACATATTTATACCCCCGACTACGTCACGGAAATATGGAGGGAGCTCCATACGGGGAAAGAACATTCCCCTTCCTCATCGTTCATTGTAAAAGTTCCGACTTAAGTTATGAATGACTTCTAACCAAGACTCATTGTCTCCACTCTGCAGAGTTTGTTCAACTTTACAATAGACGTTTCCGCCTCCTCAGAAAAGAATGGGTGGATTAAAATTCCAAAGTTTGATTGATTAGTGGAAACCTACATTATCGTCTAGAATTCTGTCTGTAAATTCTGTAGTGTTCTGGATGAATTAGCATTTAGCTAGGAATAACGAGTCAACCACTCACAAAAATTAGAATGTTTCAATTGTCTAAGTAAGTTACCTCAAATAATCTTAGACGAGGTCAAAGGATGATCTCTATTCATTAAACATCGAAAATTGAGCTTGAGTGCCTAGCCGTGAAAAATTTGGCGCTAAGGCGTTCATATTTATAAACTCCAAATTAATGTAGACCTATTCTGAACCTCGAACACGTTCTGTGCTAAAAACCCAACTAGTAACAGTACTAAACGGAATCAAGTTTTAACTGTCGTAAAGTCTGACAAAATTCTAAAACTCTTGAATTTATGCAACTCAATGCAACTGAAAACACATTTAACTGTCAAAGGCGCATGCTAAGTTAACCTTAAATGTCTGCCGTATGTGCCGCCTACTCTCTTGATTCTTTTTAAACCTCTGAAATATACTTATAAGGTCACATGCGATCTTTTTACTTTTACAAGATTGACACCGAGATCATTTGAGTCATTCCTGGATGTCCACGTGCGAGTTTTTTCAGTGTTGTAGAGGTCCTGTCTAATTTGGTTAAATGATGATTGCATGCCTAAAACAGACGCCCTCATTAACCCAAGGTCGACTTTTGTGTAGTGAAATGTAAGGACCATCAAATGAGTATATATTCGAGGCAGTGGAGTGGCTGCGGACAGTTTAATTTTTCCTTACTCACTGAAGAGCAGTTCTAGTTCTATGTTGAATGTTCATTGAACCTGTGTAGATGAACATGGAGCTCACAAGGGTTATTGTGTTTACAGTAGTTGTACTGTTTACCACAAGCTACCCCAATCTCCCAAGTCTGTTATTTGTAGAAGGAGGGGAGGTCAAGAAACCAGATTTTGCTGGAACCCTATGGACAGTATGTCTATAAAAAATGTTAATTGAATTAGGGCATTAAAAGTTGAATTAAAATTGCAGGAAGTTAGCGGGAAACAAGTCTTGGCACCTGAGTTCACAGAGCCTAGATTCACCCAGCAGCGAGTGAGACGGGAAAGATACCAACAGGCATCGGATCTAGCGCAGGGTCTACTTGAATCTGTGTTTAGACAAAGGCACGCAATCTTAATGGACAAAGTTGCTCACTACGATAGAGTCTATCAAAACAAACCTACGCTGAGCGACATCCCGACTAAGAGGGAGTTGAAGGCGTTGAAGGACTTTAACATGGCAGTTTCAAGACTGACTGGGGATGAGAAGCCAATAACGACCAAGATGCGGAAAGTCATACTTGACGAGATGAGCAAAGACACAGTGGCTGTTCTCATCGACGCAAACAACGACGTAACAGTTGCTGCAAACGTAAAGACGAGAACGCTCACAGGAACTATAAAGAATTCATACCCATTCACAAACTCAGACTTTGGATTGGACAACAAGGATGTTGGAGTAATGGTGGACAAAATCCGCCAGAATCCACAGTTTCGGGATTCCAATATTAGGGTTATTGAGACAAGGGCTAAGGCAATGACAGCGGACATCAATGCAGCTCCCCATGCGGAGATGAAACTGACTCACTACCTACACAATATCATGGAAAACCCTTCCAATGACCTTGCGATGGAGAGGAAGAAGTTTCAGTACTTGTCTAAGTGGTTGGCTGATCCTTCGAACGACGTCAAGGGCGGAAAGGACACGCAGGCTCTACACGATGAACTCAAAAAGTATGTCCTTGCAGCTTCTAAACCACCTTGCAAGTTCTGTGGCAAGTCCTTGGCTAATCATGACTTGCTCGATCCCGATGCTGCTGCTGGCTACGAACTAATCAAGAACTGGAGAGATCATTCCATCATTGACGTATACGAAACAAAAATTAGTCATGGACAACGTCCTGACACTTTTGGAAGCTTTGGGGTAACTATTAATTTTATATTTGCTTAATTACGAGCGTTGCTGCGTTGCTTATAGCGATCAGAGCCAACGGTCAAGGTCGATCATGTAGCTACTTACCACCTGCTGCCCTGTAGCTGACCATTTGAGGTCCCAAGGTCAATTTTTTAATTTTCTGCATTTCGGTATTTTTCATATTTGCACCGTGTTTAAACAGTCCTCCATGTTTCCAAACGTTTTCAGTCCATTTGAGAAAGAAAACGTTGCATCCGTTATTTTGGTTACATCCGTTTATGTGAATTTGTAAATTGACTATTGCTTTCTGGCATGCAGGAACCACAGATGATTGGAGCTGAGAGACAGTCTGGACGAGATATATCCAACAAACCCATAATATTGGAATACTCTGACCCCAATGAAGAGCACAAGGTCAAATCATCCATTGACATTTCAAATACAGTTTGTCCTGGAAGCAGAAGAAGACGACGAGCCTCTTCCATGTGTTCAATTGTGTTTGCTTCTCCAGGTGTCCAATTTGATAAACCTCGTTTATTCGATGACGACAGCAGCAGTCGAAAGGTTCACCTAGACAATGTCGACGAAGTTCGGACCGAAACTTTGATAAAACAATACAACCAACTAGACTCCCAGACGAAGAACTTTGTTGGGGAAATAGTCAAGAACAATCCAAACAAACTTATAGGGGATGCCGAGTCAGTACAGAAGGTTCGAAAGATTGTACAATACGAAAACATGAAGTCTCACGTGTCGCAAGTAGAGTACTCCAAAAGCGTCCACTCAACTGGAGACTTTGCAGACCCAAAGGCATCAAAAGTTCCAAATGTGCCTGACTTTTCAACACCGCTTAGCCTCCTTCGGAATACAAAACTGAGTCAATCAAAATTCGTCCGAACGTTGGCCACAATGACAGCATCTAAAGCTGGGGCCACGAAATTTGCCAAAGGCGCAGGGAAAGTGTTGAATCCTGTGGGCAAGTTTTTAATGGTGAAAAACATCATCAAAGGGATTCAGTCTGGAGACACGACGAGTCTTGCCATCACTGGGGTTAAGCTTGGCTTTGACTTTGTAGTTGACCGAGTGGTTGCCCATGGAACTAAAGTATTCAAACTTACTGGGAAAATGTCAAAGACGACAAAGTTTCTGGGCAGGTGGGGTGGTCCGATAGGGGCTGCGATAGACGTTGGAGTTTCGATCTGGGGATTGACAAAAGCAGTTGAACGACTGAATAATCCCAATGCAACCAAATGGGAGAGGAACGACGCCATTGCCGACATTGTCTCAGAATCAATTGATATTGTCGTAACTTCAGTAGTTGCAATCGGTTCTCTCGTATTCCCTCCGGCAGCTCCAATCCTTGCTGTGGTTGGAATAATAATCAACCTATTGACGATGCTCATTGTCTCAGTGTACAAAGCAGAAAACCAAGTCAACGCACTCAACGATAAGATCCCGCTGTTGGATTTTGAGAGAAAAAAGCAATTTAACCGGTACTACAAAGGGTATGAAACCAGTACGTACTTGGACCTACTTATATTTACGAAGAATGCAAATACCCTCGTCTCAGCCTACTACAATGACTTGCTAAAAAACAATTCGGAGATGTCAGGAGTCATGTTTCCTTCTCGTGCATTCTCGCTATCTAAAGATTGTCACCTCCAACGTTGGGACTGCTACGTCGCCATTTGGACAGAAACTTGTATGGTTTGGGGGAAGGGTTATACAGTAGGAAGTCGATGCATCAAGGGACAGCCATGCGAGGCTTACCACTGGACAAGCACTCACGGGGGCGACGGGATGAAGTGTGCAAACGAGTACAAGAACTCCCGCAACGACGATTTTGGAATGGGTTCGAGCTATTCCAAGTATGATTGTCTTTGTGATAAACAACCGGAAACCCAATGGGGAGACCCGCGACCTGACAGCATTGCTGACTTCCGCCAACTCACTTCAGTCTATCCTGACAGGGACGTTCCTAACGAAGTAAAAGGAGCTCGATTCAAGTGTCAACCTAATTCATTGTACGATAGAGGCTTCGAACGCTCCAGCCCTTATCAGGTTACTGACTTTTTTTGTGAAAATGCGATAGCATTGAACAGTCCGATTACTGGCGAAAACAGTCCTGCGTCGAGATATTTCCTGATTGATTTGGGCACAGGATCAGACGAAGTATATCTGGGGAATGAGACCGCAAGCCTTTTTAAGATTGAAGATGGACATAAACGATTCATAGGTGGCGCTGGGGCTGACCAGTTTGCAGTCATTGGAGCTTGCAAGAACCTGGAAGGAATTCTTGACGGGAAGGAAGGAGATGATTCCTTGTACATTTCGAACACATGTTCCACTGCTTCAATGATACACTTGCAAAGTGAAGACGGGGGTTACAGAATGTCGTCTTTGGAAGGACTCAACATTTCAGTTTCAGGGGTTGAACTGTTTGTAGGAAGAGAAAAACTAGCAGAGAACATTGTCCTCAACTGCAACGCAAAAAGATTTGTTGGACGCGGTGGTGCAGACGATGCTAACAGAGACTTCATCAGTATTCCGCCAAATATTAACAGTTGTGCGTATAATCTCACAGTAGAAGCTGATGCCTATACTGAAGTAAGAAGCGACTTGACGTTTGGAACGTTGAATGTTTATGTCAAGGATGTGAATTCATTTGAGGGTCACTTCATAACCAACAACGGTAGCAACACGAGCCTTATTCTACAGCTACAGTCCCAATACCTTCAACTGTTACTGCCGGACAACAGTACAAACTATAGTTCTATTGATGTTCAAAACACATCTAGTGGACACGTTGCCAGATTCCGTTTTCGTTGGAATCCAACAAAGCTCCCAACCATTCATTTAATGGAAGAAGTAGGGCCTGAAAGCACATTGCAGCTAGGTGAAACAATCCAAGTAGTCCATGTTCTGACTTCTCTGGCGTCTAACCAATCATTGCATTTGGATCGACGTGGATGCAATGTTCACTCAAACTTGTTTCAAATAGTAAGTGGTGCTTGGAATGTTACAGGAGGGAGTAAAAGTAACGACACCTTCCTCGTCTGGGCTCTCTTTAACGGCACTGCCATTGAAGGTGGCGGCGGAACAAATACACTTCAAATTGTAACTGAAGCTCAGAAAACTGCTACAGTTCGGTTGGTTGCAAGAAATTTTTCAACGTTTATTGGTCGCAAAAGTTTGCCTGACTTGATTCGTTTCACTCCTTCCTGCAACAACGACCAGATTGTGCTTATGGGTGGTGGTGGGACAAGTGAAATTCCATATGAAATTAATGTTGCATGGAGTAATGGCAGCTGCAGAATTGACCAATCAATTCAAATCATTGCGCACGGAACAACAGAAACATTTCTTCCATTTGTCCCATATACTGCAAATACTACCACTTCGGTTACAGTCCTTGTCATGCCAATCAATGACTCTCTCCTGTACGTAGGTCATGTCCAGATTTCTTCTAGAAATACTTTGGATTTGAATTACTACTTGTACGTTCCACCTCACCAGATGACATTTTGTCAAGTTAACGCCAATGAATCAAAATCTGTTGATTTTTCAATGGGATTTGGACCAAAGCAGAACATCATGTTCAAGATAGAGTGGGAAAGTGATGACATTCCTTATACCCCTGGGTATTTCTTTCTGGAGGAAGTTGATCAGAAATCAAATCTTGTGGCACAAATTGTGCTGGATAAGAAGACAAATAAACCCACAATTATTCACACCCTTGAAACATCCAATGGAACTTTGCTGCAACGAACTGGTGCCTGTTGTGCTTCAAACATATTCCACCTCAGGAACGGGCAAATGGCAGTTGTTGGAGGCGCATCGAGTAGTGACACTTTCATTTTCCACTCGTCAAATTTTAGTGGAACTGTTGATGGTGGATTGTCCGGACAATCGAATACGTTCATGTTCTACGGGAACTTTAGTTCAGAACAGCTGCAACCTTATACAACCAACTTTGTCGAAGGGACTCTTACCGGTCCGTTGGTAAACCTTACCGTACGTAACATCAACAACTACTTTGGGAATGTTCACTATTCTGAAAAAGTAGTATGTGGTTGTGACACTCAATTTGTTGCTGTTGGAGGAGGTAGTGACAAAGGAGTTCGGGACTATGTACATGTTCCTAAAGGATTGAATTGCACTCTGACACTTAGCATGAACATCTCGTCTAATACGGAAGTAGTAAATGAAGCAAACCGAGGAGACTTCAAGTACTCAATCTACTCTGAAGACTACGCCATTTCGTTCAATGCTTCGGAAGAATCTACACATTTTCTTCAGCTACACGTAGGATTCAACTCTGTACTTGGTTTTGGAATAGTCAATCGTCAGTCTGGTGGGAAGGCACTTACGATCGTCCAGCAGAAAAAAACTGACAGTTTTCTCCTTGCACGAAACTTCAGTCAACCCCAAGTGCAGGTCGTGAGTGGAAATTCCATAAGTGACATTCGGATTTTACCAAACGGGGCAGAAATTTTTGCAATTACGGAAATCCATTCGTTACCTACGAACATTAGCACAATTTCTGGTTTCCTTGGAGTTCGTAATTCAATTGTTATAAAACTTGATCCAAATGGACCTCGCTTGACTTCTGTGGTTGGAAGGAACAAACCTGATTCTGTTTGGATCCACTCTGCTCCTTACATAGAGAGCCTGGACATGGGCAAGTCTTGGGAAAATACACTCCATCTGGAGGATTCATTTCATCCCAATACAAGTCTTACTTTTGACCTTGGGGCGATATTGAAAGGGTCTGTTTTCAAGAGTAACAATGAATCTGAAAGGGTCATTACTGAGTTGAAAAACGTTCAGTCACTTTATGCAAGACGGAATTCCCATGACATTGCATTTGTAGCTTGCGGAACCACTTACGTCGAGAATGTAGAAGAGATCTGGATAACAGACAACCTATGTATCGACTACGACCTGGTGATTTCACTTGCTCCAAATAACCAGGTTTTCTTTAGCAATTACCACATTCCAGGAAGTCCTTTTACGAATGGTTCTTTTGTGTACAAATTCAACAAAGTGTTTTCATTCGACCCAGATTTTCAACCTTTGGTATTAGGGAATACCAGGCACATCTACCTACTGGACTTTACAATCAAGCAATTAACTTCCATCTCCTTTACAAATGGCACTCTAACGTATTCAGTTGAGAGTGGGGACAACTTCACCCACTCAATGCTCCAACCTCCTCCGGATTCAGATGAGTTCTACGCACAGCCAGAGTTCCTCACTGCAGACAGATTTCGAATACAAGTTTCCAGGTTTGGAAACATCGTGCTTACACTTGCAACTCCTGAGGAAATCGTTCCAAATGTTGATGAAATCATTCCTGCTTTGGAAAATACTGCAAATACGTTGAGTGTTTCCATTCTCCTTACTACTTCCAAAGAATACGTCAACGTTGGGTTCAACATTTCAGTAAACGATGAAGATATGAACGTCCTTACGAGTGCTGATGGATTTAGAAGTCATTTGGTAGGAGCAGGATCCTTTAGAACTTTGTATGAAGTAACGTCCTTGCAACACAATGTGATAATCTACCCTGGATTCCTTCCAAGCCAAAACTGCATTGGTGCAAACAACAGACAAATGTTGGATTTGACTGACATCGTTGGTACCATTCGATTTTACAGTGGAACAAAGTATGTTCCTGCGATTAAAGAAGAAGGGGAACATCTGGTGATATGGATGGAGGGCTTTAGCCAAAGATATCCTGGGTCGATTACTGTTCGTCGGGGTACACAATTTGCAGGATGTTTTGATATACTAATGAATGCTGCAATGATGGAAATAATGGAGGATAAGAACAAGGCAAGGAATACACGTTCTGTTGACAAGGAGTGGAGGATTGTCCCAAAGAAAGTGCTAATCCATGAAGGATTTGTTTATACCCTGGCAGCAGAGGACTTGGAGGAAGGGCAGCAGATCCAAATTCAGAGTGAAAACACGAGTGGGATTTTTGTCCCTGTGAGACATGGGAATGACCTAGTGCTTACCAACTTGAACAGTGCAGGAAGCAACGACACTGATGAAGAATCTTCATTCCAACCAACTACCATTGTATTCAGTGACTACTACCAAAGTTCCAGGTCGTTAGAAGGGACTTTTGGGGAGTTTGTAAATACATCTGCATTTTCATTTCCACACATAGAAGTCCAAGTGAATGACACATTTCTCTTTGAAATCAATCATACCACGGTTCAAACGGAATCCGTAGAGGTGATGGAATGGGATGAATTTTTAGAAGAAACTGAAGTGCAAATCCTCCGAGACGTTCCCGAAGTAACTGCGAGACTATTCGCAGTTCCATTCCATAGGAAAGGAATATTCAAACTCATTCATCAAAACTACGCCTACATTCTATCCCTACTTGTTGTATTTTTGGGAGTTTGGCTTACAGGAAGGTGTAAGCAAAGATACTTTTGGAAACGGACGTTCAATCCGAAGGAGAATAAATACGAAGAATATCCGAAGAAGGAATGTGAGGGAGAAGACATTTTGAAGAGGCACAACTTGAAGGGGAAAAATGAAGAATATTGAAGGAACATCAACCAAGCCTGTTCAACATAAGGCTGAAAATCGGAATTTAAGACTCACCCACACTTTGTAATTCTTCAGCTACTGGCGAGATCCAAGGGAGTTGACCCGAGTGAATGACTCCTTGGACTCTTAAGTGTAGTTACTAGTTAGGGACTAAACACTCTTACATGGTTAGTGACTACTAGCTGCAATTAACACAATCAATCTTCAAATTGACTTTTCATGACCACAGCTGCCATGCAAGGGTTACCCTTTGATAATAAGAATATGGATGAAAGGCGGTCAATCAAAAGTTGTCAACGGTTTTGCCCAATTTCAATTTGCTTTCGAATTTTATTTGGTGGCAAAGGACTACAGAGGAACGAATGAAATACCCCATTTAGTTGCATTACTTGTAATAATTTTCTGAACACACTCTATTAAAGAATACAATAATGAATACAAAGAATAAAAGAATACAATATATTAAAACTTACGTCGAACCCTCTCCCATCTTCGTTGCATGGAATCCGACACCTACCTTTCACTTATGGTTTCGGTTGCTGTACGGTTTCTGCGTCCAAATCTAGTCCAAGTAATTCCACCTGAAAAAGATTTATGAAAGTTTTAATCTGTAGGTTTGATTTGGCAATACTAATTTTTTTTTATCACAACTTTTATTTAAGAAAGTAATTTAAAGTCACTTTGAACACGGATTGCATTCCGAGCTTTCAAAGTTGTTCAAGCTCATGCGTAGGAATGCTCTCAAGGCAACGAATGCGCTTTATTTTCCATTTTTTAAAATGCCGTTTTTTTCAGTTTTGGAATTTGGATGTCAGTCCTCTTTGTTTCGCGTTTGAGACGCAAGTACATGGAAGTGGTGGAAGTCTTCGGGCCTGACAATTTGGATCCATCTAGTTGCTCGAGTACCATTGTCATTGTGCCTCTCGAAAACGTTTTGTATGTTCTCGGGGATCAACTTACAGATTACTTTTACTTGAATCCATTGATGATTCACAACAGCTGCATTAGAGTAAGTGGCTCAATCGTGGCAGGAATTTAAAATACACTGCAATGTACACATATGAACACAGCGCATTACCCCTTTCGGCACTACATATTTCTATCACTCCTGTCACTGTATTCAAGGATTCTCACAGGCATGAAGTGTTCATACTTGAGTAGAAGATCACTTGGCTTGATCTGAGCATTTCAACTTCTCAACAAACGATACTAATATATATTACCGAAATATATAGCACCACGTTAATATACCATACATAAATATGGCATGAATATAGCACGATATGCTTATTTGACTTTATTCAGAAATAATAACCCGAATGAGAATCAACTTCTCCTTGTTCATTTTATTCCATGAATCCAAACATTAACTTTGCCTGACCTGTTAAGTAACAGCATTGCAAATTAAAACAAATTACAATAATATTTAGTATACAATAGTATACAATAGTATTTAATATGGTCTTTGTCGCATTCACTGCGACCAATCGGGAATTTCAGTCGGGAATTTGAATCCCCGGTATTATTAGATTGGCGGTACGAGAGGGAATCGCACAAACAATATTTGCTTCCTGTGTACGCCATGGAACAGTTCTGGAATTTTTTTTTTTTACAGATTTTATTAATTCATAATAGAACTTTTCACCTAAAGCATCACCTAATAAATCATTCCAGGATGAAAATCTGTTCGATAAAAATACACATTTGGATTTATAGCTGAGAAAGTCGGTCGCTCTAGTGTCGTGTAAGAGTTGCTCGGATCTGTGAAAATTAGACTAAAAATTTAAATCTCAGACCATTGTTTAGATCATTTACCAATCGCCTTTTTGCAGAATTTCCCTGGTTTAAAATAGAAAGATGGAGAACACTCATCGTCCTGGTATTCAGCTAGAAGCTTCCCGCCACCCGCCATCGATGCCAACTGCCGTCCCTAAATTAATTTTATTTAATTTATAAACTATTTTTAACACCATTTTAATATTCCCACCTTTGGCATAAATATTACGAGGAATGTCGACAGGGTTTGGGCTTCACAGCCGAACGCGACACAAGCGTCTTGGTGCCTCCCCTGTAACGACAGTGTAACGTCAACGTCTTTAAGATCTCAAGAATAAAAAGATTTGAGCTTTACGTGAAATAGGTAAACTGCAAGAATCCAACAAACCCAAATAGGAATTGTGCCTAGAATAGCGAACCCAATGTAAATTGCTTCTCCATAGTTTTCTTGTATTCGTCTGGTTTTGATGGCTAGCACGCCAACAAATAAAATTAGAAAAATATTGTAGGCAATCATTGGCCAAAGCATTTGATTAAGGCTGGCTCCGCATTCTGACCAGAATGAATTACTCGAGTCTTCATTGACCTGAAAAATAGAGTTGGTTCAAACGCAGAACTAACAATCGTTCCCCACACTTTAAACTTACAGAGTTTAAAATATGCGGATGAACGATTACTGACTGCGCACTGATGGCAACTTGGACAAGAACAGAGAAGAAAAGAAGACAGGCTTGGTACGCCAGTGGCAAATTATTCCCAGCGTCTAAACTTATGAGGAAGATGGACTTGACCATTAGCACTGAAAAAATCAGCGAGAAGCTGACACTGATTCCAGCTGTCCCAAGGAAGCAACTGAATATGGACGGAGACACTACAAACACCAGTGGAAATGCTGCACAAAGGAATAGCCCCAATAGTAGGAACTGTCCCAGAAATAGTGGATTATGTCTCCGCGACTGACACAGGACGTAGATTTCAAAGAGCACGATCAGGATGAGGTTGATAAGGACAACTGAAATGAGCGGGATTGCCCAAATCTCCCGTCGTACATATCCTCCAAACATGAAGTTGATATTGACACTACTTGTGAGATTTAACTGATCTGCTTCCACATCCTTCTTATGATTGATGTCGTAAGTCTCCTCTCCGTCGTCATAATCCGTATGTGCAGGATCAGAGATATCTTGAATTCTCGCAGTAGATGTCCCAAGCGTGCTTTGCGTGTTGTGCACTTCTTCTGTATTGTCTTTCATTGACAGAATGATGTACCCAGTATTGTTGTCAAGTGAATCTGGTGTTGTCCCTTCATCATGTCGCCTGCTAATGTCACCACTTTCTAAAGCTGCCAAGGATCCACGGTGATATCCTGCACGGTGTTGCGCATGAGCGGGTCCATTCAAATTCAGCAATGTCAGGAGCGTCACACACGTCCAGGTAATTCGTATTCCTACAGGCTTCATCATCTGAAACCAAAAGTGAAAAGGATACATGACACCATATTCGTGTGATGCTAATAATAGGACGATTGTGTTTGTGGATTTGATTACGAGATTCGTCTACTCGATCATCCGAGAGTTATTGCTAATTGTGAATTCAATGAAGTATATTCATCATGACAGTGGTCTTGCAAATCGTGTCTCTGAGGCGAAGGAGCAAGGAAAGTTTCGTCACGGTCTGATTCCATGAAGTGCAAACCAGGAGACAACCAAAACGTGCATGCCGATGGAGTTTTTATATAGACATTTATATTAACAAAATGTCGTCAAGTGCTCCACACGAGCAGATCATGGGAGATTTCTATTTTCCCATATCCCTTGCACACACAAAATATATAATGAGCAAAGACAAAACAGTAATCTCTGAATTACATCGTCAAGCCACAAGATTAGACGTTAAAATATGAAATGGGAAAACCGCAAATGCAGCATGCCAAGAGAAAAATAGAGAGTTTTAATCCAAACATTAACTGCACTGCCCAAATAAAGACAACAATGAATTATAACTTCCTGTTTTAGCTTAGGTTATTAAGTCCGAGTCACACGTTGATGACGCTACTGATTTTCACTTCTAATTTAACATGTGAGTCAACAAAATTAAATGTATTTGGCAATAATTATTAATCAATTAATGAATTACTCAATGAACATTGCGCAAGGAAAGAAAAGAATTGGCTTACTTACCGCATCATTTTAACGTTCAAACTCAAATCAGTGAATAATTGCAGCCACTGCAAGCAGGTCGCGAGCACTGCATTTCCACCAGGAATTAATTGGCAAATGTTTGCCAATTTGAGGATACCAGATAAAGTGACGCCTCGTCCAGAGTTGAATCCCAACTGAAGATTGAATCAGGAGAGACAAAGGAAAAGAGATGAAGGAAAAGGGAAGTTAACTTTTAATTTTAGGATTCGACATCCCACTTGAGATTACAGTGGGAAATTCCATTTGTCCCCCTTCTGAAGGGCACAATGCTTCCGTACTGTGGCATAAAAATTATGATGCGGATGGATGCTCCAGAGTATCATTAAGATAATCCTGGCTTCAATTAAATGATTATTAGTAGTGCGTATCCAAGTCCGCGTCTTCCGACAACACCCATTCCAAGTCAGAAACGAAGGCCTGTTAGCCTTCTTGCTGAAGCATTTGCCTCATCTTCTGCTTACTATCAATTAGTTATGGAAGACAAACCAGTTGACTAAAACACGCCCTTAAGCCCCAAGTGGACACCAGAGTAGTGGCCGTATGGTGACAATGAAATTATAGTTTACTTTGGCAAAGTAGGCAGAATATTTGGCAAAGATTTGAATGAATCTTTGATCGTTTACATGCCGCCGAGATAAAAATTTACGCAATGCACTTATTGTTTGGTTACGCTTTGTGAGCTATTGGGTGTTGAAGATCAACCTAATTTCACAAAATGTTTAGATGGTTCGGCTCATAAATTAATTATGCTGTTACATCAAAATCTGGATCCTTTACTCATTGTATTTTATAAAACGCCACACTCCATTTTGCTTCACTAACTCCGCCGGGGCAGTAATCCGATCACCCAGCACAGCCTGAATTAGGATATCATCCAAATCTGTGTCGCCAATGAGCAAAGCCACATTCAACTTCCAGATTGTGATCCAATTGAGTTTTTCCATTTCCAGTAACTGTCTCTTCAAAATGTTGAAATAAGTCTGATCCAATGCTACCGATTCTAACCCACTGAAAACTTGGTCAAATTCTTCTAGAATTCTAGGATCCACAAATGTCCCAGTATGGAGCTTGAGATGGTGCAAGTGCGGAAGCTTCGTTCGAGGAGCAAAGTGAACACTCATATCCCGCAGGTCAACGACCTTCAGCCGATGAGAGGTGGATAAGTCAGAGACATAGATGTCGCCACTTCGTGTTAGCTGGAGTGCTTCAAGGGATGTGCAACGCCTCACTGCGCTGCTCAGCGTGCCATCGACAACGCGAGTTGTATTGAGGTTGAGCTTCTTCAAAGTTGACGGAATAGAATTTGCGTTGATGGAAGATGCAACTATGTTCAATTCTTCAATCACTGACATTTGATTCAGTTTTTCGACAGCAGCCAAAGTAAACGGGATGCTGGACCATGAATCCATGTCAGCTAAACTTGTGATTTGGAGAAAGTAGTCATCAAAAATGCTTAATCCCACAGCCGGCTATTAAAAATTATGTGAACTTTGTCATTCAATTTTGTTGTCATTTGAAACCTTTTGCTTTACCTTTATTGAATCTTGTGCTGAACCGTTCCTTATTTGCCGAATGGAGCTGGGTACCTCGTAGCTTCTATATTCGAACTCTTGTCTTTTGTATCTGCAAAATATCCGTCTTTATGTTAATACTTGTAAAATAAGTTCAAGGGTCAATAATTTGAAACAAGACTCACCTACCAATGTCGCCTCCCGCAATCTTGTACCAATTTCTTTCTAAATTCCTCAACCCCTTGTCCAAAATGGAGGGGCTAACTAGTGTTAGCAAATTCAAAATGGAATACCAGATTCTGAACTCCATATTCAATGTATCGACAAAGTGATTTGAGTGATGTGTGCAAGAAAGGGAAAGATTATGTGACGTTGTGCATGATGATCCTTCCCCTTCCTTCCCCACCATCAAGTCGTGTCACGATTTGTGAATTCATAATTACGTTACGGGACTTTTGGCGTTATAGGCCCTCGGTGGGTGGGGAAACTTTACGCAGTAGAAACGAGTTCAAAAACTTTGAGAAACTTGGCGACAGATATATATAATGACCCTTTATCTTAATCCGGAAGGTAAACTGTTTAGATTTCCAGTCGTGTCTTACTTTCAACACTTGCCTCAGCTAGACTACATCACATCAAGTTACTAACTTTAATAAAGTATACGTGGAAAATCTAGGTACAATTTGTTCCAGGCACAATCTGGGGACCGCTGAAATAGTTTCCATTTTCTGAGGAAACGCACAGGCGGAATGCATTTCTAACTATATCATTGGTGTGCCTCAATGCCAAGCAACCAAATAAATGGGGTTTAACAAGTTTTTAATTTGAGCATCTCAGCCTAAAGTGGTCCTGGTTGGTTCAGTTGTAATGGCTTTGTAATTATATCAGTTATAAAATTATGTGGCAGCGGGCATGCTGGATCGGGCATCATCAACAGTCCTTTGATCTGCATAGCCAGCATTCTCTATTATCCAGTCGTGAAAATGAGCCAACCTTGTCTAGAAATTTAGTTTAAAAAATGTATTTTTATCGTTGTTGTATTTGGTTTGGTTTGGTTGTATTTGTCATTGTATTCCTGCAGGACTTACGTACAAACCGGGCAATCCGGGCACTCCGCACCCAAGTCCTAAAAGATCATCAGAATTTAGCCCAATGAAATTGAAATGCACTACTTAACTAATTCGAAGTTTAAACTACCAGTTGCTACTAAACCGCAAAGATATCGTCGATTTCCTTTATCCGGATTGTAGCAGGCAAGTGGACCTCCTACAAACCTTTAGGGAATTAGTCTGCAAAACATTAAACTTGCAAATATTCTGCCTCACCCGAGTCACCCTATCATAAGAGTCACAAAATTAGCAATGCACTTTCAAAAAAGTCTGAAATATAATTACCGCACATGCGTCAACTTTACCAGACAAGGCACCGGCACTAGAATTAAAATTATTGGCATAACAATATTATATAAACCAAAATAAATTTCAACAATATAAATGATTTACTCAATAAATCTGTGTCTTTTTACCATATTAGCCCGGCGTCGAGATACTTTTTCATGACAGAGTACCCTTGATATATTTGATAGCATTCTTGGTCGGAAAATACTTTGATATTCGTTTCTTTTAACTTGTCCGGGTAGTATTTGCTCTGATAACCGCTTCCGAGTTTCCGTGGCATCGTATAACCCCATCCACTGATCATGGCAGTGCCAACTGGAAAATTAAAACCGAAATTAAAGTGGCAGGTTAGTTGGGATAGGATAGTTGCAGTAGAGTAGTTATACTTCGATAGTTACCTTTCTCTGGAACGAGTGGCGGTTTGTCAATCGGAATCGGCTGTACGAATTTGTCGAAATTAAAAGGGCTTTCCAATTTTACAATTACAATGTCATTAAAATTTGTTTCAGGTATATAGTTTGGATGAACAATTATTTCTTCTGCTTTTCGTGATTGCTCGGTGGCGTCTGTGCCATCAATGGATACTTCCCCTGCAACAAAATCGTAGATTTTGATATCCTTCTTCGACCCAATGAAGGTTTTTCCTGTGTGGAAGCAGTCTACCCAAAAATATTTCAATGTAAAACACCTTCAATGCACCTGAATGCGTCTTACGAGCTGCAGTCAAAACAGTTTTAGAATTATAGATGGCACCTCCGCAAAAAGACTCGCCCTTAGAATTCTTAATATTTATTTGATATGGGACGGATCCGAGGTTGGAATTCTTTCCACCAATAATTTTCTTCTTTGGGATTTTTTCTATTGGTTTTTCACCCTCTGGAGAAAGAAGAACTGAAATCAATCCCCATCCCATTTTCTGTGCGTAAATATTACCATCTTTCTCTGCAGGATTTAAATGGAAAGGTACGACTTCTCCAGCAGCATTTACTGTGACTAAAATTAGTATTTGAATTGATATACTGACGTAAATCCAATAAAAAAAAATCTGAACTTACAAAATGAAAGTTCTTCCTGGAGGTCACTGGCATTGCTTTTTGCATCGTTTGTGGAATCGCTGTATTCATCCTCGTACTGAGCGGCTACAAAATAGTTGGAATCAAAAACTATCCACATCAAAAACGTCGTAGCTACATAGATTATTCGCATTTTGGATGCGCTATAAGGAATAGCTAACTACTAATTGACAAGTTCATTCAGAGGCAATGAGATGGCCTCGGGCACTGTGCCCACCCATTGTTTCAAATTCGTTTGATTGATTAGGTTGCCGACAAAAACAAGAATCCAAGTATAAAAATAACCTTGACCTTGTCATAACAAGGCAGTTGGCTAAAAATCCTTCGACTCTTCTTATCCAAAAAAAAAATAATATAATTCTTGCGACAGTACGACATTATTGTTTGGTATTATTATTTCTTTTGTAATAAGTTAACTGGTTGCTTTTTTGGACGAAGAATAAGCTTTTTATTGAGTAGTTACGATAATAATGGGGTTAATATAAATGATTTCAGAAGTTAACTAATTAAAAACCAACATTTTGAAAAAAAATTCTTTTGTGAGAGCGTAAGTGGAGCTAAAGTGTTTGCAATGTATTTTTTACTTACGTTTTAGAAAAGGAGAACTGTTATATACGTGTATTTCTTTACTTTACAATGAACTAGGAGACTTTATCTTAAGTTCTACCAAACCAACAGTTTCAACTTTGCTTACAATCAAAGAAATAAATCTTGATGTGATTATTATGCACTAATATACCTTGCACTAGTAACTTGGGTTTTGCTTAATACGTTTAACCTTCTCTTTAATATTCTTCATCTCGAAACTATACCAATACCGCCAGCTACACCTCCAACAAACTCGCATTCATTTTGTCATTCCATTACTGTATTAAACGTACGCACTTTCATAGCAGACGCCAAACATAATAAATAAAATAAATATAAATATTAAAATCAAATAAAATGAATAAAATCAACGGTATAGCGCCCAAGTCCCAATGTGCGAGCATAATTGAGCGTTTTTGTGCCTTCATCTAACTTTTTTCAAAAACTCTTAGTTTTAAAACTTTAACCTTCAAAACTCTTCGAACAATTTTACGTTAATAACATTTCCCTGCTCCTCAGTGTTAAATCCTGAGGGTAAATAATATTGTAGCAGCAATGCGACTGCTGTCGCTGTCATACCACCAACTAAGAGTAAAACTGCCAAAAATGTGACCTTAATATAGGAGTATTCGAAACAATTTTTTATTCACGTATTTCGTTCTCTGTTCAAATTGTAGCGCCATCTTTTGACATTCCAATCCAAGTTGGAAGTGCAAAATTAGAATAATATTCTTCAACTGATGAGTTTTTAACCCAGTCCGAATCCTTGGTGACACAATCCCCACAATAAATTGCTTCCCCTTGTGCTAAATACGCTGACCAGAATCCAAAAGTTCCAAGTCCAAAAATGGAATGATTGCAGCTGCCTAAAACAGCCAAATCCAAACCACCTTCATCCAGAGAAATTGTGTCCAAATAATAAATTAGAAATTCCGACTTCAGTTTTAGAAAGTTTTCTTTGCACCAGAGAATGTCATCACTGCCCACAATGAAAATGGAGTTGTTAAATTTTTGCTTAAAATATCTCATTGCACTTTGATAGTAGTCTACAGATGGAACAAACTTGATCTTAGTCGGTCGTATCAGATAATCTGTGCGGCGGACATGGACTCCAATGAAGGTCACCTCTTGTATTGGGTAATGGAACTTCTTTGCATTCCTTAGCTCAGACTGAGCATGTTTTAAGATTTTTCGGTGGAATCGGAACTGTTGTAATATATTTGAACGGAGATCATCGAAATATTTCCATGTATGAGCCCAACCGCAGAGTTTTATTTTTCTTAAAGAACTCTTCTCATCCTTGCCTAGAGTTCTGTAGAGAGTTCGAAAATTTGGTGCCGGTGGGACTGCAGGATATTCGTCATTCCATGCTATTTTGGAATAAAGGGATTCCTCCAAAGTATGCATGGAAGGTTGAAAGTATTTTGTAATGTAGTTGTGCATAGTTGGAGACAGGAGGGCAGAGCGATTGTTGTAGCTGGAAGCAGCATAAAGGATTGCAAACAAAGACATTTGATTCCCGAGTCGACCTTGTGACTCTGCTGTCAGCACGATTTCATTGTCATCGAGGCCAGTCACGCATCGATTTTTCCTGACTAACCTAATAAAGATATTTTAAATTGTCACTCAAAGGTGAATATACATTAGTTAAGAAACATGGTGACGTTTCCGCACAAGGCATTTGAGTAGTGCTCCGTATACTTATTAGCCTATTCTATGTAACTCCCTCCTGATTTAAGCTCCTTTTTGAAAAAAAGAAGTTAGTCCGTCGTCTTATGTATTCCGTTTTAAGGCCGGAATTAATTTATGCACTAACCAAACTGTTTTTGTCCCCATAAGCCCCAACCATTCAAGTCTTGGTATTTTGTTTCAATGCTAACGACCGGACATGATGGTTAATGGTGTGGCTGGAAAGGCTAGTTCCTTAAAATGCGGAAGCTGAATTTAAGTATTCTGACAATTTTGGCTTACTTCATCCAAGG
>VNWY01001131.1:0-20220 GCA_009869845.1 Pseudachorutes palmiensis | reverse complement strand
GGAATACAATTCAACTGGGGATTCATCCATCAGATTCCAAAACGTCGTTGCTACTGTAAACATTCTAAGGTTTATTGCCACTGGTAAAACGAAACGGCTCTTCTATGCATCTTCCATCGTCGTCCCTACAATTGATTCCGAGACCGGAAATCTTTCCGAAGCATTTCCGAGTAAGAACGACACCGGGTGTGAAATCAAGTCTGGATACACACTGTCCAAGTTTATTTGTGAAAAGTTGATATCACAGGCTATCGATCGTGGTATTGCATCGACTGTGTTTCGATATGTTGGTATCTTTGGAAACAGCAGAACAGGTTACATGCCCCCTGGCTACAACCACGCTGCTACGATGATCCTCTCTTGCCTTCAAGCAAGGAAGTTCCCAATCCTACATCAGAATGGATTGCCATTCATGGGAGCAGACGCATGTGCTGTCATCTCCATGAAGATCTTCATGAAGGATGATTCGGAACTTGGCATGTACAATTTGACAAGTGACTTTACAGCAACAACAGACGAAATTCAATCCGTCTTTCAGAAGTTCGGAGTACAAATGGAATTCCTTCCATTCGAAGAGTGGAAAGACGAAGCACTTGGCGTGTCTTTTAGGAACAATCCATTTGCTTCGCTCTACTTGAATGAAAACGTCTCACCTGGTGTCGTCAGTACTCAACTACTTCTCTGGCGTGCTGATTTTATCAATGTGAAGCTCAATTTCAACATTACTCCGAAGGTTTTGCGAAACTTTCCGAATGCTTCAAAGTGGCTGGTCCCCACAAAAGAGGTGCTTGAACGATATCTTCAATTCTACTATAGCCAACTTCCTAAACAAAAGGCAACCTAGGGGGCAGTGTGTTTGAATTATATTTGGACACCAGTAGTCTTAATTAGTAAACTGTAGCTCAAGTTACGATAAAAATTAGAAGAACAGGTTTAAATTCCGGTAGATGGAGATGAATAAATATTCAAACGATTAAAACTTGTCGACCTTAGTGTGGCTCTATGATTTGAACCTTGCGTTTAAGCAGAAGTTGAGATTTGTCGTCTTTCCCATTCTGCGTATGCAAGCAGAAATAATTTATTGTGCTACTCAGACACCGTCTTCCGGCGCTGATTCTCAGATTCGGTGGTCTGATTTCTTCCTACTGTCAAGATACTAAAAATTGGAATTGAATAACCATAATATTTATATGCAGTTGTGTTTGTTTTTAAATAACCAAAGAATCAACAGTAGATTGAGCTCTGATTAGAAATATTTCAGTAGAATTCCGACTAACGGGAAATGACAACATTCTACCGTCTGCAGATGAGTTTGTTCACCTTTGTTTTTTATGCAAAGTGACATGAGTTGTACCCTGCAGGAAATGGATTGCCCATAAACTGTTGTTACACATTGAACAATTTGAGTGTGGTGTTAATTCCTAAGAATAGAAATAAAGGATACGTATTGACCTGGCCATGGGTGAACAGGAGAAATGTCAATATTGACATCAACTCTAAAGGAAAGGAGATGAGCATTTGGACTCTCTTATTCCTATGTTGACACCCGAGACAAAGCATAAGCTCAAAGTCAATTGGATTTACAACTGCAGTTGGGAGCTGATGAATTCGACTTCTACGACGGATGAATTGAGAGTCAACTGAAGACTCTTTACTTTGAAATACCTTTGGATTGCCTCATTGTTGAGTACACACAGAAGGCATTGGAGCCAGTCCTCTTCCTTTTCATTCGCAGTTACAAGCACACGCTCCAGCGGAGATCATCCCTGCAATTGTGATTGGAGGAAGTGATTGAAAGTTTGGCACAAGTTGGCCAATGAGGATGAGGCAAGATGTTGGCATAGCGGAGAGTCTCCTCCCACTCCGCTCTGTTAGCATTCAGCCAGCGCCCTCTTGGCTACAAAGCAACAATTCGAGGTCAATCAATACAATAAAATGGAAATCCAGTAAATATTTTCAGAATTTCCATTGGCTAGTTCCCAATGGCAACCAAGGTATGCTTGTTTTGTTTTCTGGATTTACCCCGCTTTTCTCCTTCCTCTTCCTCATTTTACTTTGCTCAAAATAATTTAAAAGTGCGCAGAGCTGATTCCAAAATGTCGAAATACAACCACGTCTATGCACTTCGAAACTACTGTAGTGTTTCCAATCAGCTGAAAACTGATGGCCTTGGGTCATTCCCAACTGCGCGTGAGTACATTGAGTACGATTACAGCAAAGGGATCTCTCCCACCAGCCACTACGATGCCTGGTTCAAGGGACAAGTGACAGAGCGCATGCTCCAATCTGGAGTCATCCAAGTTCAAGACCCACTCATGCGCGGAGGCAAGGCTCATTAACTCTGTAATTAACAAAATAGTCAAGAATTTGTTGCACTCTTTTTAATTTCAGCAATTCTTCTGAAATCTGGAGAGTTTTCTGACGTGACTTTCAAAGTTGGTGAGTTTCAACCGATCTGGTTCAACGTCCACAAGTTTCATCTGACCACGTCAAGTCCTGTTTTCCACACCATGTTCCATGGGTCACTGCCAGAAACTTCGGAAGTCAGAGTCCCTGATGTGATCCCAGAAGCATTTCAAATCATGCTTGAAGTGAGAGTTTTGCACACCTAAAGCCTTTTGTGTAATTTGTTTTTCCCTTTATAGTACATTTACTGTGGCCTCATTCCCGAGTACTTGGCTGCAGAACTGGGAATCTCAGTCCTCTACGTGGCTCGAAAGTATTTACTAGACCGATTGGAACTTCTCATCTCAAATGTACTTGCAGAATGCATCCGAAGCTCCGATGTTTTCGTTGTCTTTGAAGCTTCCTACTTTTATGAACTCCCATCGCTCCATTCCAAATGTCGAAAATACATTGACGAAAACATCAAGGAACTCATTGCAGGGCAAGAGTTCAATAAAATCGACGGTCTCACGCTCATTCGAGTCATCCAGTCAGATGACCTTCAAATCAATGAAGTTGACCTCTTCAACGCAGTTCTCAAGTGAGTCTCAACTTAGTTCCCAGGAGGTCCCCACTTGTCTAATGTTCAAAATTGTTACTTCCAGGTGGAGTGGCTTGGACGGAGTTGATCCAGCGTGGCTCAAAAACACATTCGAAAATTCCATGATCTCCCAAAGTCTCCGGTACATTCGTTTCCCTACAATGACCGCAGCTGAGTTTGCAAATGGGCCTGCAAAGTACCTCTCCCTTGAAGATGTGGGGAGTGTGCTACTCCACATTTGCACAACCATTGGACCTAAACCGGATTGTCGCTACTCTACAAAGCCACGTAATTACCAGCCTCCAAAGGAATCAGCTGAAAATGAAGACAAAGGGACTGGAGACTTCTGCGCATGTCACAAGAACGGGATCAGATGCAACTACTGCCCTCTCTTGGATTCAATTGAACCAGACAATCGACGGGGCCAGTCAGACCATAACAGGGACTTGCCTCACTTCCGACCGTACACTCGACGTATGAACTTCCCACCGACTCCTGCCTGCTACTGCTCATGTCGGACACGAGGTTCTTGTCCATCAGCGCAGGTCCCGACGCCAGGGACAGTTGAAGTCTCAACGCCACCGGTGGAACCTCCACTTCCATCCCCACGACGGGCATTGCGTTTCGTGCCACGTGCAGGTCTCCTCCTAAGACCACGTGTTGTAAGAAATGGAAACTAAAAAGTCAAAGATTATGCTCAAAATGAAAGGAAAAGTTGTTAAATCTTCTGAAAAATAAAAATGTGATTGTGTGTTCCACTCCTTTGACAAAAGGAATTCATTTTCTCATTTTACTTCATTTCTTATGTAAGTTGAGTTGATTGGACGCATGTCTGGGGGATGAAGATGTGCCAATAAATCCAGTCGAACGAGTCATCTTAAAATGTTGTTTTTCCTTATTCACTTCCGCCAACTTAACCCTTAACTTCCTTCCGTTTAGATTTCACTCAACACTTATAAGCCACTGTTATGCTTACATAATCAGATGATCCGCAATTAGCCCAATTTATAAACAAAAGTTAAGAAATGGTTAAAAGGATCAGTTGCCTAATCCTCGCACTAATTAATGAAAATCAAGTCACTTTTTAATCTTTTTAATCAACACAAATCCTCCTCAGTTTCAAATCTGACAAGATTTCATTTCAAAACTTTATTTTTATTCATTTTTCATCATCATGATTTTTATCTATACCAATGCCAGTTTAAAATTAAAAAATAAATTTAAAATTTCTTATTTTTAAAATATTTTGGCACATCAGATTCTTTTTTTCCCTAAATCTTCAAAGTTTCTACTTGATGTTTGTGGCCAATTTCGTGATTCTAATTGTAGCATTAATTATTTCATTGCGTTGGGTTGATGGTGTTGTTGGATGTTAATTACCCTTTTGGGGTTGCGTCAATGTTACATGAAAGTGTGGAGATGCCTAGACACACGTGCTTATAAAAAGGACTTGGAGCACTTCATTTTAGTTTCACTGCAGTCACTCCTTCGGCGTCGTCACAATGTGGGTCTCCTTTTGTCTTTGTCTTTTCCCACTACTTGCAACTGTAACAGTCGCCAGGGAACAAGAATTGGAATTCGGAGCAAGGATCAAAGTCAGCAGCCATGTCAAGAGACAAGCTGAGGATCAAAATCAACTTCCACAAGTAGAAAGATTCCGCAGAGGATTCCCATTCTAGTAAGTCAAAAAACCTAATAACATAAAAATAGTAATTAATAATTAAATAGGAAAAGGGAAAATGGAACTTTTCGAAAATATTTTACAGTTTTTTGGTTTGTTAGCACCAAAAGGCTTGTGATATGATGAGAATTGTTTTTGTTTTTTACAGTCAGCCATTGGTCTACGTCCAGCCTGGCTACAAATACCCAGCTCAACCAGCACCAACGACGGAGAAACCACGTGGTTATGTTTACAAGAAACCAACTACAACGACGACAACGACGCAAGAACCGGCCATTGAGCAGGAGCAGGAGATCGACTCCCAATTCCTCACGCCGGCGCCACCACCACCAAGCTTCCCTGAAAAGGAATTTGAACAGTCACCGGTAAGTCTAAAAATCCATGCGTCACCTTATTGTAACCGGCACTTGTTGAAACTTGTTGATTGCAAGACTCGATTGCATTAGTCTTGCGTGTTTTACATTTTGCTGAAATCCCGATTAATTGATTGGTTGATTTATTAGCTAACCGGTTTAGTTTTTGATGTCAGTTGACAAGGAGTGGCTAACAATTAAGAAATCAAAAGGTCGTTGAAATCAGCCCCGAAGTGTCTCAAGATCAATTGCCTTTCACTTTGATCTAATTACATCACACTTTACGTGTGTTTAAACACGCAGGTCACAATTTGACCCAACTGAGTTTAGTTTTTAATTGTAGGTTGAGGTTGACGAAGAGCCTGACAAGTGGGACATTCGGGACTCTGTTCCTGGAACTCCAGGGGATGATTACCCAGTCCTTGGCCATATCCCGAAGACCTCGTTCATTTGCGAAGGCAGAATTCCTGGTTACTACGCAGACCCAGAAACACGTGAGTAAATTAAATAAAGTGATCCGGAAGTGGAACTCATCTTCCTCATAAATCATTTTACAAGTTACTTTTGCTTTCAAAAACAAGTTTTTTGGGTTTTCCTTTTGGACACTTTCTTCCCGACAAAAACCCAAATGCACATTTGCATTCTTGCGTAACAATGAGTTATTCACACGCCCACAATATTAGCCATTGTTGAGCTCAATTGTTGTAAAACCAGAATAATTTCATTTCTCCTTTTCAGAGTGCCAAGTTTTCCACCGATGCAGTGACTGTGCTGACAACGTGAGGCTGTCGATGGACTCATTTCTTTGTCCTAATGGAACCAAGTTCAATCAAGAGGTGGGAATGACGAAAAACAAAGTTTAAGCATTTAATATCCTTTGGTTTTTAGATCCTTGCTTGTGATTGGTGGGGAAATGTCCATTGTGACACAGCACGTGACTTTTATTCAATCAATGAAGAACTAAACGCACTTGGACCTGTGAGTTACAAAACTAAAAATAAAAACCAGGAGGTCACTGACCTTTTTTATTTCATAGGATGGGAAATATTTGCAACTTTCTGGAACACGTGTGGCTCCACCTCTTGCTGAGAAGAAATTGTACCCTGCCATTATCCCAAAAAGCGAAAGAAGACCGCTTCCACCACAATATCGCTCTGGGAAAGGAAGTCATAGTAAAAATACGAAAGCTCAGGAATCAAGCGAGGAAAGGGAACCAATTATCTTCAACGAGTTCAGCAGGAAACCAATCGCAGCTCCTTCAAGAGTTTCCCCACCTCGTAACAATGCAATTGAATCTGCAAACAATCCAGATTACTTTAACCCCGACTCTGCGAATAGACGAGCAGGAACTGCAAGCAAGGCCAAGGGTAGCGAAGATACTTCAGAACTGAGTGACGAAGACTACTTTACCGATAGCGAGCAGGTCCAGGTGAGGTCAAGTATTGACTACGCTGATAAATTGGACAACGACCCACTCCGCCCAAAGCCAAGGAACGAAAAGAAGACTCAAAAGTATCCACAAGTTGCTACAACAGCGCCATCTGCCAGGGCCCCTTCATTCAAAACTTTTAGAACATCGCAGAATCCATCGAGTACTTCAAGGGCTACGGCAAGTCCAACTACTACAAGGGTAACACGACCAAGCTCCACTTCAACTACACAAGCGATTACAACTACCACCACAGTTGGAACTACAATTACAACTGCAATCCCTGAAACAACTTTTCTACCAACTACTACCCAACCACCGCTTGAATCTTCAGAGGAAGAGAACGAAGTGCAGCCATTGATTGGGCTCCAGCGACAATCTAGGGAAGATGACGACGCTTCTGGTTTCATTGTCAACCAATCACAACCCAAAGTTCAAAATAACAAAAATCAAGTAAGTAGAGTTTGAAGATGTCTTAAGAATTAGTCGCTATGCTAATTTTTTGTATTTGACTTAGGGTGGTCAACGCAGCAGTGGGAAATCACGACAACGTCCAACTTCTGAACCACTGCCTCCGACCTATGGCCCACCGCCAAAGAAAGAGGAGAAATTGGATGATGTCTACTTACCACCAACGACTTATGCTCCGTCAACGTATTTGCCACCAACGCAAAAGCCAAAGTTGACTTATCTCCCACCGAGAGAAGCCTACTTGCCACCAAAACAAGAATATGGACCACCTAAGCCAGATTTCAAACTGGACGTGGCTCCATTGGCTCCTTACCCTGGGAACCCTTATGTTCAAGCACCCCTTCCACAAGCACCGCTCGTTCAGCCATCTACATTCAATTACATCCCACTACAGAGTGGAGGTTGGGCACCGCAGTTTGCAAATCACGGACATCAGCCATTCACAATTGTGCAACCACAAGTGCCGGTATTTAATTTCGGCAACTTCCAGCATGGCGCTGCAGGTGGTTTGGATTTCTCAAGTCTTGCTTCTAATAATTATTTCACAGCGGCCTACTTAGGCTGATCTTTACACTAATGTCTTGTAATTATTTAAGACTGATTATTTCAGAAAACAAAATAAATAAAACCCTTGAACGTATTGCTTGTGCATGTACATTGATAGGAATATTCCACGGGATAAGTATTGTACCGTATGAGGTGAAGGGAAATAATTCACTTATTTGTGGATAACCAACTTTCGTAGTCTCCAGTATTCAGAAGCAGTCATACAGCAGGAGTGCGCAGAAGTAAAGAAATCGAGTGAGGAGAAGGCACGATTTTTAAATTAATTTTTTAATAAGGGATTCAACTCACAATTTATTATTTCCCCAGGCCAGAGCAGAATAGCAAATGCAAATATTTTGCAAAGTCTTGTTGTGAAACAAGCGAGAGATTTTATCAAAGGGACATTGATTTTTCAATTGATTGGTATATTTACACGACATTTATCTCCCTAAAAATATGTCACCATCGTGAATATAAAGGCTCATCTGAATGATGGAAGTCCCTTTGGAGTAATTGGAACTTGGACCACAATTCAGCCAATTCTCTCCAATGATTGTCATCCTCCATATGAGTAATAGTGAGAGTTGGTTTCTGTTAATTTTGACATTTTCAAGTACTCTACGTCATTCCATAAAATCACGAAATCGATAGATTGAGTCTTCCTAGTGAAGTTAAAAGGCAATTTTAGCATTAGAGTTGGGGAGAGCGGAAGTAAGATTAAACTATAGTCATTGAAGTCTTGTAAATATTTTTAATGTAATGTAAAATTTAAAATACGAAAAATTTCACTTATAATCCGGCCCTGTTTCAGACCAGTTTTAGTAAATGTCTGGGCAGGAGTAAGGCAGGCTTTCCGTGTGTTATTTTGCCATACTCACTCCGTATCCACTCCACTGTTAGGTTATTAGGTTCATAAGGTATCATTATATCCTAACATATTGGAGTGGATATGGAATGGATATGGCAAAATATAAGCATTAGTCTGGCTGTTCTTTTCCTGCTTTTTTTGCTTTTTCCATTATCTCTGGAAGAACACTATATAGCTTTCCTATGTCTAACTGAAGCTCGGTAACAGCTTTGAAATGATCCAGAAATGCTTCAAGCTCCTTTGATATTTTGTTAGGGTCGTCATCAGTTATAGAAGTGTTAATAAACCTAAGATATAAGCCATTAAGGAACGCCTTGTAAAATTTAGAAGGAGTAAAACCAGGTATATAGTCTTCGAAGAAGACGCCAACTGGAGAAAGCAGCTGCCGAAGTACTCTTCTATACATCTAGAAGGGAAGAAAGAAAAGCTTGCGTTAGATATTAATGGAAGATCCATCAACCAAAGTTTTAAGTTTAAGGCAGTACCACTGCGGTTCCTATAATTTGGTTCAATTGTTCCCATGGCTGACACCAATGAATCTGGCCGAATCACAGTTTCGCTTACCTCAGGTGTAGGTCCTGTTGAACGCACAGTCGATGTACTTGTCACCTCTGTTGTTGGTGTTGAACTTGGCACGGGGGATGAGGTTGTGGTTGGTCCGTAGGGCGACCCATAACGAACAACATTAAAAGCCTCTTCGAGTGTCAAAAACATCCCGGTCTTTGGCCAATAGCATAATATAGTCATATTGCCTTCTACAGGTCTTATACTTGGGTTACTTCGTTTCGTTGCCACTCCAGATCTTGCTTCCTCTTCAGAAGTTGGCTCATCGTCAAACTCTGGACACAACTCTAATCTAGCCAATTTAAACAAATCTTCAACCCGTGGTCTCTTCACAGATGCTGTTGAATATGGCACTACTGAGGAGGTTGTGGTTGGTCCAGAAGTCTCCGACTCTTGGGTTGTCAAATTCAATTTCCCCGACACGTCCAAAAGTGGTAGACCTTGACCAGTCAATACGGGGGCCAACACCTGTCCCAGACCAAACAGGCTCGCAGCAGTAGCAAAATTATTCACACCGAAAGCCACGAATATTAGTAAGATTAGACTGGACTTCATGATGGTTTTTTCCACTTCAAATAGAAAGTTATTAATGTAAAATGAAATCATTTTTAACAGGTTTATACGCAATCTTGATGCCATACTGCGTATGCATACACACGGATATTAATAAACATCTACCAAAATTACTCGCAACCAGGAAAGTTGAAAGGAAAGTTGCAGTTTTCCTTATGAATTGAAATTATATCACACGTACACGGAAAACTCCAAAATTCTAAAGTTGAACACTTTTCCCTGATGAATAATTAATATTAAAAGTCAAGGGTAAAAGTACACCTGGTAATGACTAGGTTAAGGTGGGATACAAATGATAATTAACTTCCACGCTTCAAAGTTCTTAAGGTCAAAATCACTTCTCTGCGTCATCTAAATATATTTTATAAATGAAGCTTAAATAACGTTTCTATACAAATCTATAACGTTTCAAAGTTTCATACAAATTTTCCAGCTGTCAATACAAACTTTGCTGTATAGACGACCAACTTCCCCATAAATCTGAAGCTTGTTTCTTTGCTGTAGGTTCCAAAACTGCTCAATTCGATTCCTATCTGTCTCATTGATTGGACGTACTTGGCAACCAATAGGCTGTTGCCCTGATTTTGTCTCCTCCTCCCTGGAGACCAAGAACCAATCTCCTTCTTCCATGATTTCAGTAACAATGTTGACGTTTCGTAGACTTCACTCAGTTTCCAGTAAAACAGGAGAAGATGGGACATGGTGATGAGACTTACACAGGCAGCTAATGCAAGGGACTCTTTCCGTAGCAGAGTGTGCATGTGAATTAGAGAAAAGTTGGAAAGCATCACGAGTGAAATCAAAGACAAAGTGAAGCAACTGACGAGATATGGTCGTGTCAAAGTGTTCAGTTGAGTGTTGAGCAGTTGGAGTGAGCGGTAACTCATGATTCGATTTTCAGGGGTATGGAGACAATGGCTGATGGATTGACTGGAACAGTTCCTAAAAGAGAACAAAGAAATTAGCTCATTTTAGATTGATAATGCTTAATTACTACCTCACCTGAGTTCCTTGAGTAGTGCGATTGTTGCAAATACAGGAATGATGATGCACTCTCCAATTAAAACAGCACAAATATAAGCACCCTCAAAGAAGAAAACAATTGGAAGAAGAAACATCCATTTCCATCCTGCTGGATCAGAAAATGCAGACGTGAAGAACATAGGGAGACTCGGATCCTGAATGAAAATTAGTAGAATTGAAATCGCCACAGTGATGGAGCTGAGTCCGGTTGCTGTGCAGATGAGTGCGCATGTCTCTTCCCATTTCGGCCGTCTTGGTGCTAAACTGGGTCGTCTTTCCACAAATACTTCTGCAAAATACGGAAAATTAGCTTGTAGTTGTACTGTTGTAAACAAGTCTGACTTGGTTTTACCTTTGAACTTATTCGTTGCTTGTATCCATCGATTGATAAAGACTTGAAGCTCTTTTCCTTCAAAGGTCAAGAAATGGTGGTCAACAGAAATCATCCAGAAACTTCCAAAGCACATGACAGTTAGAATTGACATGTCAAAGTTACGAGGAAAAAGTCGAAGGTTTAAAACTCCATAAGAAAGCAACACTTGGTGTAGGAATGTCATGACCCTGCTGAGATCCCAAAGACTAATTAAACGCCTCTTTGGATAAATCAAGCAACTATCGGAAGTGTCCCATTTCAAAGGGCTTGCGCCCAAGTAGAATGCGAGGTTGGCAGTAGTACCAAAAATGTCAACCAATGACCAAACACGGAGAAACATTTTCGGCGTTTTACTAAAGTCTCTCAAAGGACTAAAACCAAGCTAAAAAGTACCACAGTTTTTCACAACTTTGCTGAAAATTGGATCCAATCAACTCAACCTTGTAATTTTTTTTGTATTAGGCTTCACATTATGATGTATTTTATCCCATATTTTCAATTTCCGGTTGTTCATATGAATTTCCCAGCAGTGAGGACAAACTTTGCTGTATAAGTTACAAGTTTTCCAATGAATTTGAAACTAGTGGTTTTAGTATGAGTACCAAAAATGCTCAATTCAATTCCAATTGGGCGCATTGATTGAATGTATTTGGACACCAGAAGAGTATCGCTCGTGTCTCTCCTTCTTCGAGGGTGGCGGCCATTTTCCAATTTCCATGAGTTGATAAATACCTTTGCTGATTCGTTGACTTTGCCCATTTTCAAGTAGATTATTACAAGGTAGAATGAGGTCACAGAGCTAGTGCAAGCTGAGAGAACAATTGACTCTGGACGGAGCAATCCTTGCAAACGAATTAGGAAAAAGTTGGCTACCATTGCAAGTGAGATTCCGAGGTATGTGAGGATTGCTAGGTAGTATGGTCGCATCATTGAATTCATGTGGGCGTAGAGTAGCTGGAGACAGCGATAGCACAAGATCCGATTCTGAGGTTGGAGAAGACGTAGGCTTGTGAACTCACTTGAGTGACATCTAGCGGTGGAATAATAAGGAAATTAGAATTAAATGTTAATTGGACTGTTACCTGAGTTCTTTGAGGAGTGCAATTGTTGAGAATATAGAAATGAGTACACTTTCAAACATTATGATAATAGTCAGGTAGGAACCTTGGTAGAAAATTGCAGTTGGAAGAAGGAAGAGCCACTTCCATGGCACTAGGGAAGGAAACATGGAGGTAAAGAAGATTGGCAGTGTTGGATCCTGTATGAATATTAAAGAAAGGGAGAGTGACACAATCAAAGAACAAAACACTGTCGTCACACTCATGATTTTACACGTTTCTTCCCACTTTGGTCTCCTTCTTAAGCTTCCTTTGGAAAAATATTCTGGAAAAATAAAATGTCAGACTTGTAAACTAAAGTAAAGTAGAGTTTTTACCTTTGAACTTGAATGCAGCTGCAACCCATCGATTGACAAAGACACGAGCTTCATTCCCTTGGAATGTCAAGAAGAAGTGATTGAGACCAACCATGAACATACACTCTGAGCAGATCATGGTTAAAAAGGAAAGGTCAAAGTTCCTATCAAGGTACTGATGGTTCAAAACTTCGTAAGAAAGTAGAACTTGGTTGAGGACTGTGATGACCCTTATGAGATCCCAAAGGCTAATTAATCGTTTCTTTGGATAAATCAAGCGACAGGTGGAAGTATCCCATTTCAGCGGAGTCACGCCAAAGGAGAAACAAAGGTTTGCTGTAAAACCGAATATATCAAGCAAAGACCAAAGTTTGAGATTCATGTTCGCTGAGGTTAGAGTCCTTGGAGTGCTGGATGGAAAATGAAACTTTCCTGTGCAGAGTGTGTTTGCAAATACCATGATTTCTAATATGCTGGGTTTCATAGGAAGGTTAAACTCACTTCTCCATGTTTAGTTGAAGACAGTTATTACAGACTACTTGAGTTTATGGCCAAAACGGTCATAACAAAACTACATTGATTAACTACATGGCCTCTTCAATAAACTCGAGGCTGTGCTGGTTACCTTTGTTTTCCTTGGAAAGGAGCAATTTGGCAATTTCCATTTGAAATGAGACTCGGGTTTTCCCATTAATTCCCAACATGGTTCTAGATTTAGAAAAGATTGTCCCAGTAGATGTAACGGAGAATGCAGAATACGTAATAATACGTTGCTAACAATAAGCAATAATCCAAACTAAACTGTATAAAATGTATCATTTAATAAATTCATTCCTATTCCAACTTCCTTGTTTGCATTCGTCACTTTTCCTTCTGTGGCAATTTCCTACCAATTGCTTTCAGCTATGCTTTATTTCCATTGCAAAACCAGAATTTAAATGAATTTTCCTGCAGTGAGAACAAACTTTGCGGTATAAATGACAAGACCCGCTGCCATTTTGAAGCCGTTATGTTTTGTGCGGATACCGAAATTCCCCAACTCGATTCCAATTGGTCTCATGGATTGAATGTACTTTGCTAGGAGGAGTTTGTTTCCATTCGTGACTCTTTTGAGTGGAGGAAAGTGGCCAATCTCTCTCTTCCATGACTTTAGAAACAACCTTGACCTTTCGTTGACCTCTCCTAGCTTCAAGCACATCAGAATCATGTAGAAAGTGGTGGCAAATGTTGCACAACCAACAAGGACAAGCGTTTCTGGGCGTAGAAGAGTGCGGAGGTGGATGAGAAAGAAGTTGGAAATCATGCCGAGACATATTCCTAATGAGGTTAGTATGGCATTGTAATATGGGCGTATCATGGGGTTTAACTGGGCAAAAAGCAGCTGCAAAGTACGATAGCTAAGGATTCTGCTGTCATCACTCCGAAAACGAGGTTTTTTGAATTCACTCGAACGTTTTCTAAAACAAAAGTGGTGGAAGTGAACGTGAGGAATGAAAGTTGGAATAAAATTTTACTTTAGTTCCTTGAGAAGTGCGATTGTTGTGAAGACCATGATGGTCATTCCTTCTGCCATCACGATGATTGACAAGTAGCAACCAGCCATGACGAACGTCACTGGAAGGAGGAGGAACCATTTCCATTCTGTTAGAGCAGGAAGAACTGAAGTGAAGAAGATAGGGAGAGTTGGATCTCGAATAAAGATGAGGGCAAGTGAAGGAATCACAACGACAATGCCAAGTGTGGTTCCGGTACAGATGATTACGCATGTCAATTCCCAATTGGCCCTTCTTCCTCCTCCGTTGAACCTCCGCTCAACAAACGTTTCTATAAAAAATTTCATTTTCAGAATTCAATTCAACTAAATATTAATTGTAGCTAGTTGTGCCTAACCTGTGAACTTGTTTGCCGCATGTATCCATCTGTTCACAAAAACTTGTGATTCGTTTGCTTCCAACATGAGGAAGAATTGGTTGAGGTTGACCAGAGAGAAGCAGACGAAGCAAAGGACGTTCAAGTAGGATTTGTCAAAGTTACAGGAAAACCGTTCCGTGTTGGAAATCTCAATTGAAAGCAAGATTTGAGTCAGGAGCAAAATGGCCATGACAATGTCTCGAAGATGAAGGAACAATGGACGTCCATGAGGGAAAATCAATTGACCAGTTGAAGTGTCCCAGTTCATCGGGGTCACACCAAAGTAATAAGCAAGGTTGGCAGTAAAGCCAAAAATGTCAGGCAAAGACCAGAGTTGATTCATTGTCACAGTAGACCAACTGCTCCGAGTAGAATGGATAGAACTACGGAGTCGTAGGTTGGTCGCCAGGCGGAAAAAGGTTTCGAAAGTTATAATTTGATAGGAAGCTAAGGATTTGAGTGCAATTACTTTACAAGGAAGACCCTAATTTCCTCTTTAGTTGACCAATGGTAACAGTGAACAGAATTCCAAAGGAATATTCAATTAGTCGTAGCTTAGCAACGACATGAGGAACACGTAAAACAAAAGTTGACCGTGCGGCCCAACCAAAAGTAGAAAAACCACTGAGGCCTGGGAGAACCAATGGGAGGCCAGGGTTTTTCATGGTATACATTCCACGTTGAAATCAATATTTATTCAAAACACAAAATAAAGTTGCATAAGTTTTATATAAACTTTCCTGCAGTGAGGACAAACTTTGCTGTATAAGTGACAATCTTCCCCATGAATTTGAAACTAGTTTTTTTCGTATATGTTCCAAAATCTCCCAATTCCACTCCAATCGGTCGCATTGAGAGGATGTATTTGGCCAGTAGGAACTTGCTACCATTGGCCACTCCCCTTCTACCCAGTAGTTGATACCCAGTCTCCATCTTCCATGATTTGAGGAATAACTTTGACCTTTCGTTGACCTCTCCTAGTTTCAGATAGACTAGTACCAGGTAGAAATTGGCTATAAGGCCTGTACTAGTGACAAGTAAGAGTGTCTGTGGGCGCAGAAGGGTGTGAAGGTGTATCAAAAAGAAGTTTGAGAGGATGACAAAACATATTCCAGAAGAATTAATTGCCGAAATGTAATAAGGACGTGTGAGTGAGTTCAAATGGGCAAAAAGAAGCTGCAGAGAACGATAACAAATGAGTCTGTTTTCAGGCTTGCGAAGGGCTAGGTTTGTAAACTCACTCGAACGACACCTAGTGGGGGAATTTAGAACAATTTAGAAGAATTTAGACAAACATTACAAGTTTGAGCTTTGACCTGAGTTCTTTGAGGAATGCTGTTGTTGAGAAGAGTGAAATGAGAACACCTTCTGCCAGGATGACAATAGAAATGTAGAAACCCTGGAAAAGGAACATTACTGGAAGGAGGAGGAGCCATTTCCAATCTGTAAGAGCAGGGAACACTGCAGTTACAAAGATAGGTCAGGGTTGGATCTTGGATGAAAATGACTCCAAGGGAGAGCAAGATGACCAACGAACAGAAGACAGTGGTGGCACTGATGAGTGCGCATGTCTGCTCCCATTTGGGTCTCCTCCTTCCTAATTTCCCTTCTCCAAACGATTCTGCAATAAATAGCCATAATATACACATTTTTCCTGTGTTTAGACAATGTGGTTTTGTACCTTTGAATCTATTGTGCTGCTAGAATCCATCGATTGACAAAGACAAGAGCATCGCTCCCTTGAATTGTTAAAAAGAAGTGGTTGAGGCAGACTAAGAATAACGACATGAAGCAAATAACAGTCAAATACGAAAGGTCAAAGTTACTACAAAAATATTTGTAGTCTAAAATCTTGAATGAAAGTAGGCCTTGGTTGAAGAATGTGATGAGCCTAGTTAGATCCCAGAGACTAAAGCAAAGTTTTCTTGAGAAAACTAAGTGACCAATGGAAGAGTCCCATTTGATTGGGGTCACGCCAAAATAAAAAGCGAGGTTAGCAGTGAAACCAAAAATGTCAAGTAACGACCAAAGCCGAGAATCCATTACTCAGGTGTGTCTGTGTGTGAAACACCTTGAGAGAAATGAAACCAAGGTGATGCAGTTGTACTATCATCATAAAATGTTTCTAAATTACAGCCATGGTGGGTGGTGGGGGAAATTAAAACGTTTCACCATTTCTGGATTTTATTTTAAACTTAGTATTATAGTGGGTGAATGTGAAACAACGAATGGGCGTTGTAAGCCATTATATTACTGTATAATTAAGAAATTGTTTCTACAATAGATTCTTAAGCTGCAAAATTCGCTTTGTTTGTCTGCCCATTACGTAGCAAAGTTCTATCTTGGATGTCTGAGCCTCCCTCGCTACTTTGTTACACCGTAACGCCATCCTCTATTACTTAAATAACCCAAATTATTCTACACTTGGAACTTGTATGAATTTCCCTGCCGTAAGTATAAACCTTGCTGTATAAATTACAAGTTTACCTACAAATTTAAAACTCGTTGTTTTAGTGTAGGTTCCAAAATGTCCCAATTCCACTCCAATCGGTGGCATAGACTGGATGTATCTAACCAATAGAAAATCATCATTTCCCATTTCCCTTTTAAGTGTAAAAGTAGGGCCAATTTCTTCTTTCCATGATTTCAGAAATGCCTTTGACCTCTCATTGACTTCTCCTAGCTTCAAGTAGAGCAATATTGGGTAGAAGTTGGCAAGGATTCCCATACTAGTGGCAAGTACGAGAGTCTCTGACTGGAGAACAGTGTGTAGACGAATCAACGAAAAGTTTGAGACCATGATGAGTGAGACTGCGCAAGTGATGAGAGTAGTGATGTAGTAAGGGCGAGTCATTTCATTCAAATGGGAGTAGAGCAACTGGAGGCAGCGGAAACATAAGATCCTGTTTCCAGGGTTGCATAGGAACTCGTGTGTGAACTCACTTGACCCATTTCTAAAAAGGACAAAAGAATTCTTAATTCTGAAATCAAAGAACAATGAGAATTTATGCTCACTTGAGTTCCTTGAGTAGAGCAATGGTTGAAAAGACTAAAATCAACAACCCTTGGGCCAAAAGGACGATTGACATGTACGACCCTTGAAGGAAGAATGTCACTGGAAGAAGAAAAAGCCACTTCCATGGCACTAAGGAAGGAAACATGGAGGTAAAGAAGATTGGCAGTGTTGGATCTTGGATGAAAATGAGTGACAATGAAGGGATCAAGGTTATGGAGCATAGGAGTGTAGCAGTGCTAATCAGTGCGCATGTTTCTTCCCATTTTGGTCGCCTTCCTTTCAACTTGTTGACCACAAATGTTTCTGTAATATACTTGAAATTGCAGAATATTTTAGTAATTCGTTTATGTTTACCTTTGAATTTGTTTATAGCTTCTATCCATCGATTCACAAAGACACAAGCCTCATTTCCTTCAAATGTCAGAAAGAAGAGGTTAAGACCAACGACAGAAAAACTAAAGAAGCAAATTGTAGTGAGGTAGGAAAGGTCAATATTCCGATCAAGGTACTGATGGTTCAAGACTTCGTAAAAAAGTAGAACTTGGTTGAGGAATGTGATGACTCTAATGAGATCCCAAAGGCTAATTAATCGTTTCTTTGGATAAATCAAGCGACAGGTTGAAGTGTCCCATTTCAGTGGAGTAATTCCAAAGAAATAGGCGACGTTTGCGGAAGTGCCAAAAATGGAAAGCAAAGAAGAAAGAGGGATTCGCATATTGTAACTTCTTCAACTCAAAATCAACACTGATCGACTGATCTAGAATGAAATTGGCCAGACTTAACTCAATTGTGTCCACTTTCCAACGAAACAATTTTGAACAAACCCAGTTCAAACAGAAACTTAGTATTTGTGAATTTGGAGTCATTTTGAACAATTTTGAGTAACACTACAATGAATGGGTGTAAATTGATTTTTCCAAAGTAAGGAGGTAATAGGGCTTTATTCCTTTAGAGATTGGATCTGTGCAATGCATTTCATGCCAATTCTACCAAAGTTATTATTTTCTAGTAAAGTATTGCACCAAAAGCAACCTTAGCCTAACGTTATATTTTGCTAATTAAGAGATTATTTACTAAATCCTTTTCAGAAGCTACTTATATTAAACTTGGATGAATTTCCCAGCAGTAAGTACAACCCTGGCTGTATAAACTACAAGTTTTCCAGTGAATTTGAAACCTGTTGATTTCGTATGGGCTCCAAAGTTGCCCAATTCGATTCCAATTGGTCTCATGGACTTGACGTACTTGAGGAAAAGAAATTTCTGGTCATTCGTCACTCCGTTTCTGAGTGAAGGGAGGAGAACAAGTTCCCTCTTCCACGATTTCAGAAATAGCTTTGACCTTTCATTGACTTCGCCCAGCTTCAAGTAAACTAGGATGAGATAGAAGTTACAAAGTAGTCCTACGACGCCGGCCAGCACAAGAGTTTCTAGGCGTAGAACATTGTGGAGTCGAATTAGAAAAAAGTTGGCAACCAATGCCATTGAGATCCCAAGGTGTGTGAGTATGGTGATGTAATAAGGGCGTGTCATTGAATTCAAATGGGCGTAAAGTAGCTGGAGACAACGATAGCATAGGATGCGGTTGTCAGGGTTGCAAAGTCGCAAGCTGATGAATTCAGTTGACCCATTCCTAAGAACAAAGAGGAAAAGTCATTCAGAAATAGACATTTTAGATAATGCGTTTAATTGGCTCACTTGAGTTGTTCCAGGAGTGCAATGGTTGAAAAGATTGAAAAAAGAAATCCTTCCGCCAGGAGGACGACTGTCATGTACGACCCTTGGTAAAAGAAAACGACTGGAAAAAGAAAGAACCACTTCCAATCTGCCAGAGAGGGAAAGACTGATGTAAAGAAGATAGGCAAAGTTGGATCCTGGATGAAAATGAACGACAGTGAGAGCATCAGGGTGATGCAGCTGAGCTGCGTTGCAGTGCTGATGATTGCACATATTTCTTCCCACCTTGGCCGCTTCCCTTTCAAACCAAGTCTCCTGACAACAAACGTTTCTGCAAAATAATGAATATTATGCTCCAATACTTGAATTAAACTAAGTTCTTTTTACCTTTGAACTTGTTTGAAGCTGCAACCCATCTGTTGACAAAGATACGAGCATCGTTCGCTTGGAATGTCAAGAAGAAATGATAAAGACAGGTAAGCCAAAATCCGATGAAGCCTATCGTAGTGAGGAAGGAAAGGTCAAAGTTCCTATCAAGGTACGGATGGTTCAAAACTACGTAAGAAAGTAGAACTTGGTTGAGGACTGTGACGACTCTAATGAGATCCCAAAGGCTAATTAATCGTTTCTTTGAATAAATCAAACGACAGGTGGAAGTGTCCCATTTCAGAGGGGTCACGCCAAAGAAGAAAGCGAGGTTGGCTGAAATACCAAAAATATCAACCAACGACCAGAGCTTGAGATGCATCTTCAACTTCAGTTCAAATTCAACTGACCTCAACAAGGGTCGAAGAAACAAAACAGTTAAAACAAGTCAAAAGAAATTCTAAATTGGCTGTTATTTTCCAAAAAAGCCAAAAAAAAACAATCTAATTTCTTAAAAGTAGAGCCCATCATATTAGTATGATTATACTTCAGGAACACTTGACCTGATGAACATAGTACTTATTAAGGGAGGCTACTTTTGATTCCAGACATAAAAACAGGTTTAATAATACATTTTCAAAAGTCTTCTTCTAAGCCGACCTTGTGCAAAGACTTTTGAAATTCCCCGCTGTGAAAATAAACTTGGAATTGTAGATGACAATCTTCCCTATGGATTTGAAACTACTTTGTTTATAGTAAGAAGATTGCAGCAAAGAACCTTTTAGTGTAAACTAATTGCTAATAAGAGATTATTACTACAGCCCTACAGGTTACCTAAATCTAAACTTAAATGAATTTCCCAACTGTAAGTACAACCCTGGCAGTATAAACTACAAGTTTTCCAATGAATTTGAAACCGGTTGATTTCGTATGAGGACCAAAATATCCTAACTCAATTCCAATTGGTCTC
>VNWY01001130.1:0-20224 GCA_009869845.1 Pseudachorutes palmiensis | reverse complement strand
AGATTGCAATTCCTAACTTCAGGAATCGTGAAGATTGCAATTCCTAACTTCAGGAATCGTGAAGATTGCAATTCCTAACTTCAGGATTCCTGAAGATTTTAATTCCTGACGCGAAGTTGTAAGTGGCGCCAATACTTCTCCATAAACAAGTACGAATTTGAACAGAGAAGATTGATGAAAATCAACCCGATTTGGACTTTCTCGTTCTTATCTGGCCAGAAATCTGGCACAGAAAATTAAGAAATAATTAGGTTGTACTTGTTCTTAAATCTTTCCTTTTCCTAATTCATTTTATGCTCTGCTGTGATGATTGTCAGGATCCGGGACCGAAAGTCCCAGCGAAAAGGTTTAGCAAATAAAATGTCAACCGCTTGCACATCCAATTATAAACCGTTAAGTGCCGCTGTTTTAATACAAATCCATCAATTGGACTTGCTCCGTTTATCCGCTGAGTACTAAACGACATTTTGAACAATAAATTTTGTGAATCTGATTTGTTACTTTTCACCAATAAAGTGTAGCACACTTTCAGAAAATCAGAGTGAAAGGGGAAGTCGGTCAGTACCAAAAACGGTTTTTCTAAATTCATCCTTATATTTAACAAAGACTTAAGGCAAACTTCATGTAAGTTCTTTTTTAAAGAAATTGTATGCAGAGTCGAAAACTTTCCAGAATATTTATGATTGAGACTGGCATCTGGACGGTGGTGTCTGACATAAGAAGAACACGTGGAATTGATTTAACCAGGTTACTAAATTAAAACTAAAACTGGGCCAAATAACAATTGTCTTTAGAAGTCTTTCAGTATTGATGAGAGATTCGACACAACACAATGTTCATTTCCAAGTTTGCAATTATTATTCTGGTCTTTACTTTGTCCCCTGAGACAAATTGTAGGAAGGGCAAACACTGCAAAGGAAAAACTGGTGCAATTTCGAACAGCGACCCGGAATCTGGGGTAAGTTTACAGTAGTTATAGAACAAAGGTTAAAATTCTTGTTTTATAGTTCACACCATGTACTGACGATAGCCAGTGCACAGCTTTTGCGTTGCCTGGAGACGTGGCCAAGTACGCACCCAGCTGCAATACGAACGAAAACCCAACATATTGTCAAATTCTGAAAAATGTCCAGGGTGGAAAAGTAAGAGAAAAGAAAGTAATAGAAATTATTTGATAAAATTATGTTTAGGTTGAGGCAGTTAAGCTTAATTCTGATTGCACTGTGACTACGGACGGACGATGCGTCACGTCTTGTAAGAAGGAAGTGGGAACGGTGCCTGGGGGTGACCAGGAAGGTAAAACGGCAGAATGCGTTGACGCCTATGTTGCTTACGCTTGCACCAGCAAGGGAAACAAGGATCAAACATTCTGCTACTGCTCATTCGTCAGTGACGATTGCTAACTATACAGTCATAATCAGCACTGAATAAAGCAATATCAAATGCAAAACAGAATTATAAAAGAAGCAGGTTATATTCTGCACACATTCCAACTCTACTTACTACAGAACTTTGTGGGCAGTGGGCGCAGAACCACGGAAACTGCTTGCGCTCAATGGAACACGAAGCTTCCTACTACTAGGTTATTTTTATTTTCGGTTATTGCTTTTGCAGTCGGCTCTAATTGGCCTCTAGTCTAATTGCTTTTGCGTCAGTCCCGTACCAACACGTTTTTGGGGAGCTTGGAAGGCTACCACACACACACACACACACAAAGCACTCATTTACGTTGGCTTCGATAACATAAATAATTTTCGTCGTCAATTTCCAGTGAGCTCGTGTTTACCATTCTTTTAATAAAATAAAGTGGTATGTAATTATATTTTCCCATTTAGAAAAGGATGCAAAATGTACAATTTTTACAGTTAAAAAATAATTTGTAAATACAAGCTTGTACTTCTTCAGCTTCAGCGGCTTATCAGAATAATTTAAACCCGCGTCATACGGTTTGTGATTAAATAACTTAATTCCATCATGTTAAATGTCTTAACGTAATTCTGGATTTAGAAACCGTGGTAAGGTTAGTAATTCTGCAAAGTAATACAAAGCTTTATATCTTCCACCGACTAAGTGATCTCAACAACAAGATAGAGCTGAACATGTTTACCAATTTTAAAAAACCTATTCTAACCTGAACCTGTTCCAAATCGATCTTGTTGAACCTATCCTGAAACCTGAACCCTTTTTAAAAAAAATCCTATCCTATCCTATAGGTTCAAACCTGTTCCGAACCTGTTGTAAAAACGATCTCCCGTTGTCAAATCGTATTTGTTTTGTTAAGTCCAGTGGATCCACTGCGACCTCGCTGTGGACACTGTAAATTGACACCACGGATCCAACAGGTTTTGTACCACCATTACAGAATGGGATTAAACTCATTAACAATTTAATTAAAACAGAGACGAATGTTAATTCACACAGAATTGTATATCAACCCGCTCTTTGTGTATATATCCATTTACCAGCTCGGCATGGAAAAAAGTAGAGGCTAAACATACTAGGTCTTGGATTTTGCCTTGGAGTTCTTCTTGAGGAAAGTCAGCGCTTCAACAGTGGATCCTCTGATTGCGTGAGCGCCTGATGATCTGACCGGTAGTAGAAAAATTCCTTTCGCCTGCGGTCTGACTAGCGGGAATGGCTAGAAGTTGTACAACTGAAGTTGGGAACTGAGTCGCTTAACTCAAAGCTGACAAAACAATATTCGACCAACAATTTTCAAGTATTTGTCAAAATTCTGGAAAAGAAGTAGTTTTCAATCTGAAAAGGCTCTACGTCACGTATTTAATTAAGGTATTTCTTTTAGGTCAAAATTTTTTTGACTTTAGTTGACAACCCTAAATATGGGTTCAGTTCATCTGAAATTCTAAACTTCTGTTCTACTAACGCAGTTCTATTTAGTATTTCCACCGAATTTCCAGGAAATTCCTATTGGAATTCCTGATTCTGTTGGATTTCGGTGGTATTTGATTGTCTTCATTGTTGTTTTGATTTAAAGGAAAACCACAAAACTTGGATAAGGACTCAGGTACACAAATATGTTAAAATCGCATATTTACTGTAATTCTTTCTAGTAAGGACCCTTCTGGAGATGAATTTCTACGGAATCGTCTTTGTGGTGATACTGTGCTCTAAATCAGGGAAGAATCAAGTGGAAGATATATATTATCTTATATATATATTATGTATATTGCATCCTTGTAGTAATTTTGTAGATGATCGACGTACAGCTCAAATCGCCAATCGGCCTGAGGATAGGTTATTTCTGGGCAAACACATTATTATCGAATCTTCTAATTCTAAGACTAAGAAACTGACATGCCTTGACCAAATCACAATGAAGATAAATCTAACTGAAGTTACAACGGCTAAAGGAAACGAGACTAGAACCCCACTTCTCAATTCAGATGGATCACTATGAAGCAAACAATCTACGAACCAGCAGATTATTGTGTCGCTAGGTTAGATTAAATTGCTCTTTCCAAAACGAAATGTCGTTGAAACATTCCTAAATCAGAAAAGAAGTTGGGGTCGTTGACTTTCGAATTTGTAATCGTACTTGCAAACGTCTAGCTGGAGATTCAACTTGCATTCCGAAATGCTGTGACATGGGAGAAGTGTTAGACTATTCTGATTGGGAATATGTCAAATGCAAACTCATTGTTGATGATTGGGTTAAATTGGTTCCAATAATTCATTCCGATCCGTACACAAGGTTAATACCTCTACAAAAGTTGCATCCGACTGGTGCAAAGAAAACGAGACCCTTGTCGTTCATTCCTTGCAAGATGTGGCCGGAAATTCGTGTGCAACACCGTAAGCTACACATTTTGATAATAATGTTTTGAAAATTCACCTTGCATTTTAGATTCAGAGTTCTCCATGATGGCACTGCAGTCGTCAAGGGCAAGTCATGGGAACCTCTTCAGCATGGGAAATTTTTTATCGACGGGGCACAATATCTTACGGGCCAATCAGAACCATTACCGGATTATTTGAGGACAACGTAATATTCGCATGTTTAGAATCGGACGAGTTTGAACCGGTGAATAAACTGCTAACATTTTTATTGAAAACTGTAGCTGAATTTTTGTACCGATTTCAGCCACAACATCGCTACTTGTACGGTTCCGGTACGGTACGGTGGTTCGTTTTTGGTTTCGGCATTTTGCCTTGCCTTGACAATACTGATAAACTACCTCATATTGGATCGTGGAGATGCTTATCGTTGGGCTTGCATACTTTACTTCATTCTTTTGTATGCAAGTCTTCTTAGGTGCTGGCCATTTGCTTCCATCCTTTGCCGAGATGAGAGTATTTCCAATGAAGTGTCGACAGCACGAAAATTGTGTTATGGAATAGGTATTTATTAATTATTAATCTGACGTTATTTATTAATTAGGTCTCAATAATGTTTGAATTTCTTAGCCATTGGATCTCATTTCTTTTACCTTCTGACTTTCTGCTGGCTAAGTGTTATTTGCTTTGATATCTGGGAAACATTGAGGCACATCAAAACTATTCATCAAACAAGAAAACATGGTTTTAGAAGGTTCGGAACTTATGCCACATTCGCGTTCACCCTGCCAGTAACGATTGTTGGAATCGCTGTATATTTGGACATTTCATATGGGTAAGTAGAGTTGTTTATTTAGTACATATTACAACTATGATATAATTATGACCAAAATTAATACAGTCAAAGTAACGACTTGACATCTCAGATAATAGTCCCCGAATACGGGATTAGGTCTTGCTTTCTGGATTCCAATTATGCATCTCTATTTTACGTATTTATACCAATCGGAGTATTGTACGCCCTGAACACGAGTTTCTTCATCTGGACGATTTACAACATTTCGTCTGCAGAACTCAGTGAAGATGTAACTCTGAAAAATAAGAATCAGCGGAAAAGTTATATTACATTATTAGAAACAACCGGTACCATATTGTTGCATAAGATATTGTAAATGACATTGTTTGATTTTCTAATTTCAGCAACGTCATTTTTGCACGATTGTACTTTATCATGGGGATTCCGTTAGGGTTTGAAATTATATCTTGGATCTTCACAAAGGATAATTCTGTCATCCCGTGGTGTACCTCGTGGTGCTCGATATGCTCATCATACTACAAGGATTGGCAGTATTTTACTTGTTCTGCTGCACTGCCACACCAAGGACGGTATTGAAAAAGAAGTTCAAACTTGGAAAAAGGGTCGCTCGTCAAAATACTCCAAGTCGACTTAATAGTTGACATGTAAAGCTGTATTTTAAAAAAATTGTCAGCCATCATCCAAAATCAAAGCTTCGCGGTTTTTTGACTTTGTTTGACAATCTCAAGTTTTCCATCTCACTCTCCAGTAGACTCCAATCGTTGTCTTCAAACGTTAAACTCTCATTAGCCGAATCATATTTCGTAGGACGAGTCTGATTTTTCCCAATGATTAGCTTCAAAAATTGGTTTACGATAGGAATCGATTTTACTGTTTGGAGGTGCCTTCAAGGGCCCCAGTTTTAAAAACCGCCGCGGCCGAACTGGTGGCCGTTTTCTGCATGCACTTCGCACTACGCTGAAAAACGGATTCTACTCAAGACAATACAATAATTTAGAATTTGCGACATAATTGAGTGGATTATGTAATTGCTGAATGACCAATAAATGCCGAATTCGACACAAACATTAATTAATTGACGTTTCCCATTGGGTTATATTGCAGTAATTTCAAAAGCAAAGGCGGGAGGGAAATATTATTTTGCAATTTTCTAAAGGTGTTTTCTCCAAATTATTTTGTGAAAAAGAGACTTAATTTTTAATTGATAAATTAATTTGGGTCATGAAACCAGAAGCATCAGAGTCGAGTGTAGAAGATTCCAGTAATAAGGGACAGGATGTTGCTGACCGTGTACTTGGTATGTCCTGACGTCCTGAGAAGCATTTTTAATTTTAATCATTTTCACGTTAGATAATCTGTACTGGCAACTGGGGTTGACCGTGGTCACTTCAATGGACTCAACTACTGTATCAGTAGTGGACTAATTTTCATTGATTTGTTACAGGAGGCATGTTTCTCGTTGGTGTGGCTGGGTTTTCAACGTTATTTGGATTCGGGAGGTCATTTGCGGCAGCAAAGAAGCGTGAAAAGATAGTGGATTATACACTGGTTAATAGGATGGAAGCAAATTCTTTGGCCCTACGAGCTCTAGGATGGGGGACCGTAATCGCTGTGACAGGCGTTGGAGCCATTTGTTTTGGAATCTGGAAAGCATTGGGTAGCGCTTCAAATGTAAGGATTTCGTATTATGAATTTCAAATGAGTGATCCGTATTTATCAAATTAAAAGAACTATTTTTGAATTCATTTGCTTTTTTTAGATGGAAGAGTTTCGCCAAGCTGCTGGAAATTTACTGCCAAAAATTCCGAAGAAAGTAAACCCTGAAGGTAGAACTGAATTCAAAAATTTGACGGAATTATTCCAGTATGTTATTGATGAAGACAACCGAGCGAAGCAGAGGGTACAGGATAAGGTGATGGTAGAAGAACCTGCAGAAATTACAGCGCCACGGTGACCGAATTGGTAGAATTGAAAACAAAAATATTTGGATTGTCAATCGGACTTTACGCAATACATTACGCCTTAGTTTATCAAAATTAATGCACGATGGGATTCTGGTACAAACTGACTCAGGCTTTGCCCTTCGTCAACTTCGTCATTGCAAGCACTGCGCTGGCATTTCAACTTGAAATCCTTTACCCTTGGCACCCGGAGATGAATTCTATCCTGCAAGAATTACGCAAAGAGCAGGCACAGCACGTGGCCGAGGTGGCTGTATCTGAGGATCCACTCCAATCCCGTCTTGAGCAAGATATCTCCGCCCTCAAAGCCGATGTCAAAAACTACTGTGAAGGCTCCGCTGTAAAAGACCACCCACCAAAGAAATGGCAGTAAAAGAAATTCGGAATCCGTGTCCCATAACACTCATCAAGGCATCAGTTATCGGACTTATACCACGTAACTAATTATTGGCAAACTTTATTCATAGAATAAATTCAAAATTCAGGTGTAGAACGACCATCTACTCCACGTGCTTATCATAGTTCTTTCAAACGTTAAATTCATTAAAACCGAAAGAACAAAAGGAATCTAGATTGAAATTCAAGGCCAAGCTTGCTAATTAAACAGGGTATATTCATTGTAATTTTTGATCGTGTGATGGTCATGGACCAGATTTAATCTTTTGCAATAACGATTTTTATTGTAAAATTTAATTGCAGTAGGTGTGTAAAGGTAGATAACTACTCATTATATTACATTGTTTTATTCCTTTAATTAAACGCACTCATTAGACAAACGCATCACGGGAATAATGAATAAAACCAGGGAGAGCTCCAATTCAGAAAGGAAATTCCATCATCTGCAGATTTCCTTGCTAGTTCCTCAATTACTAAAATGATTAAGGCATTTCCAGTGGTTTTAGCATCGCTGTGTCTCCTGTATCCAGCATCGGTAAAGTCCAACGTTAACCTCGTTGATTGGGCGCAGGCGTAATTCTGTCATTATACGTAGGTGGATGCAATGAAAGGAAAGTGTGCTGGAGTTGATGTCGAATTGAACGAAAAACAAATGACAAGCATCAATGAATGCTTGAAACTTGTTGGAGCTGAAACTGTTCACGAACTCGGTATGGAAAATGGAGCAGTAAGTAAACTTAACTTTTTAATCGAAGATTAAGTAATTAATGCTTAAACAATCATTTCTAGTGCTTTTTTAAGTGCACAATGGAAAAGAAAGGACTGGTGAGTCATTAATAGAAAATCATTATCATTTCATCATCAATTGTTTCTAATCGACACTGCTCATGCGGTATAGATTGACGCCAAAGGCCTCCCTCACAAAGACAAAGTGGACGCCCTCATCGTCGAAACCATTCCAGAAGCTGCGAAAGCAAAAATCAAGACAGGGCTGACGACATGTTTTGACGAAGAAGGTTAAAGCAAAGTACAATTTTGTCGCCGAACAGGTTTGACGGTCATTTTGATTTTATAGGGAAGGAAATTAAGATGACAGGTGACGATGAAATGTGCTCGAGTTTCATGTCGTTGGCAATGTGCGTCCACATGACGTTCGTAGAGGTAAATAAATCAAAGCATAATTTATATTCCGCTAATTATAAAATACTTAGGCTTGCTGAAATGACAATGTTCAAATGCGGGGATTGGTTGTTCGAGTCACAAAATAAAAATATCTTTATTTACAAATGAAATATGAGTCTAGCCTATAAGATTGATGCGAAAGAGACCTAGAAATGGTGCATTGGAATAAATTAAAGGACATGGGTGGAAGGGTCGAAGATTTAGAATAGCGCTCAAGTGCAAGATGTCCCTTGAGTAAGGACGTACAACCAACGTTTGAAAGTGAATGGAGATTCAGTACGAAAGTAATAAATATGATTTTTAAAAGTGATTTTAAAAACAAAGTCTTTGCTAATGCCGTCCTCTCCACTCGGAACGTCGATCTTGTACCCAAGAAGTGGAAGTGTGGCCAACGGGATTTTGTCCTGTTAAGTAAAAAAAAGCAATTTAGCATTTTCAATGACTTTAGCTGCTGTGTCCAACAAAATTAAAAAGTAAGATGGAGAATGACACGTATGTCTTACCTCGTGTGACTTGTAAAAAAATAAACAAACGTGATTGAACGTAACAAATAGCTTCTGCCATCCAGCAGAATTTTTAAACTTTCTCAAAAGATAACCGGAAATCGTATACTATAAAAAAACAAAAGAAAACACATAAAATATACTAAAATGGTTTGTAATTTGAGGATTCAAATATTCAAACGTCCCAAAGGGGAGTGAAATTCTATTTTGGAGTCTTACTTACTTTCGTAACACGGCAGATCTGCTTAAAAGAAATGGAGAGATTCCGATGCCAACAAACGTGGAGCATATTATTCAGTCTGTAGTTTTGACATGGGCTTAGCCTCAATCTCGTTCAAGTTGCTTGGAATCGAGCCTGCGCCGTTTGAAGCTGGAGGCGACCTAAGGGGTTCCGCGCGTCTGATTGCCACATCCAAATCCCGCATCCAGGCGTCTTTTGACTATACATGAAACATTCACAATCAGAAACAACGTACCATCTTCAAAGCCTTGACAATTTCATTATACCTTTTCTGTAAACGCCGACAGGAGGAGGATTTTTCCGCTAGCATTGACGCTAAATGAATTCGGAAGCTCATTGTGACTGTTTGATTCAAGTTTGAGAGTGACGAGAGGGAGGAGACCATGGAGTCGAAAACCAATGGCTGAGGAAACACGACTCCCGTACAACAAATAGTTACGAGTCTGACGAAAAATAGTCAAAAAATTAAAATCTAGGTCACTTTTAATATTGCAGTTCAGACTCACCAAAACGAATATTCGATTCTCCAGCCCAAGTTTTGAATTGAACTTCATTAGAATCCCGAATCGAATCAAATCTCCCAATTCCGTGGCTTCTGGAATCTCGTTGACTTCCCCCTTAATCTCGAGTAGTTTCAATTGATTCTCCAGAACGGGTGTCAAGTCATTACATTTGAGAGTGAGAGGTTCGACAGCGGATAGTAATTTGTTAACTAATTGAACTAAGGTTGTAGAGCTAGTCATAAAGTTAGCATAACTAAGGATGATTTTACAGAATTCTCCATGGAGGTAAATGAAATAGTAAACTAGGCTTAATTTACTGTAATTTGACTCCATATCCGAGTCCATTGCGACAGAATTTAAAGAGAAAAGGTACATAGCGGCATTCGTCTGGAAGAATTTGATGAGTAGCCTGACTAGATTAATCCCGTTGGTTACTTCCCAGATTTGACGAGGGATTGATTCCAAATTACTTTCAAGGAGTTTGAGGAGCTGCACTGTCAAGCTTACTACGTTTGCATCTCCAAGATTCATCAACTGATTAGCAATGTTCCTTTGAGTATTAAGAAGCTCTCGGAGTACGTAGAAAAACCAATCGGGATCTGCAAAGGAAATTAAAAATGCATCAGTCATACGTGTCTGGGATAGTTTACTTTGCAACTAGAACAATGATCACAAAATACTAAACTAGAAAATTGGGATTCTTTTCGTTCTGTCATGCAAGGGCTCAAGGGAAAGAATAGGGAAAACAAGGCGACTCATGCGCTGACCACGGCGTCTCGAGTCACGTGGAAGTAGGCGACTAAACGAATGAATGCACACAACCAATTCCACAAAAAGGATTAGCAAGACATCTGAAAAACGCTTACCAAACCCCGATTTCCTTAGTTTTATACTCAAAAATGCATTTTAAGGCAGCGGAAACAAAAAGGAAAGAAGACTTTTAATGAGAAGTTTCTTTTGGCAAAATGTTGGCACCTTGTAGCTTTTTATGGAAATGAGTTACCTTTCCTACGTGTACGTTAGAAACAGCGGAGCTTTCGTGTTCGTTAAATGTAATAATTTCTATAGCGATTGTGATCCTGCCTGTGCGTATGCCAGAGAGGGGTGGAGGTACCGGTCACATAGTAGTTAACTGTACAGAAACAATCGAATAAAGAGAGAGAGACAAGAACAATCAAATTCAAGACTAATTAAGTTCTACATTGAGGAAATTAAATATTGCTTTGTCAAAGTTCAGAGAGACCAAGGCTCAATTAATCGACCCCGCTTTGGTGCTTGTGAGTGACGAGGATGCCAAGGTCCAAAAATACAATTCTCAAATCCTCACGTTTATAGCTAATTCCTAATGTTATTAATGCTCCTAAAAACCGTTGCAGCGGCGCAAACTCCCTAACCATTAGGCAAGGTAAAACGTTACAATGTAAAGCTTATTAGCATCACTCTGTCTGGAAAACATGGCTAACCTACAGTACGATCCGACCTCCTACGACACTCAAATTGAGAACTGACTTCACCAGTCCACTGGAACTACTGGCTTCCTCCTCCTCTTCTTGGATTTCATCGAGATCATTCAACGTAGCTGAAGAGTCGCAGAGTTCGCTCGTAAGAGTGACCAAGGGAGCCACTTTATTCATTGAACTGACTTCACTGCTGTCAATCAACCTGAATTTGTTCTGCAAAAGGTTGGACTCAATTTGGTTGATGAATTCTGTCGATGAGTCTGACGTCTCGGACGTCGTTTGCTCAGAAATCCGGGAAAGCGTTGTGGGACGAAGGTTTGGAATAAACAGAATTTGTTCTGGCGGTGAGGAATTCGGGTCTGAATTGCAAGAGGAATTGTCATCCAGACTGGAATGCCGGTTGGGAAGGTTAGGTGGTGGAGAGTCAATCTCAATTGAAGGGTACTTTGTCGTCTTGACTTCCGGGATATCTTCATCATCCACTTCCGGTATGGAAGTGATGCTCCCAAAAGTAGCAACTGGAGCTGATGATGGAACGAGGATCTCACATTCTGGCGGCTTGCTTGGCGGTCCTTCAGCTTCATCCACGGTGTCACCGGTGCTGCCACTTCGACTCCTTGCAAGCACCTCGGTTGCACGCTCTTGATCCTTCTCACTGCCACCTTCATCGATACTGTATACCCGTTGCAAAAGCCCAGCTCTCTTTTCAATGGATCCGAAACTAAACTTCCTCATTGCTGAATCCGGCGGAGGAGGATACTTTGGTGTATCACAATCAAATGTGTTATCAGGCTCGTAATATGGCGGTGTCGGAGGAAGCGGTAGGTTGTCAAGACTTGCTGTGGATGACTTTCGATCCACGAAAGCTGGTGGAGTCACTTCCTCTTCTATGATTGGTAGCTGGGCTGGAGAGTTCCGGAATAGCAGTGGAGGTGGAGGGAGCGGAGTGCTAAGAATCATACCCAGACCGGCAAAGTTTGAGCTAAGAAATGGCGGTGGTTGGGCGAGGGCCACTTCTTCCTCAGACTCTTCAACAATTGTATCCGGCTTGGGTAGAGCCGTATGATGTGTATGCAGTGGCAGTGGAGGTGGAGACGGGGACAGCGGTTTCTCGCCTTCCTCATCAGATACGGCTTCCTGGATTTCCTCTTCGATTGGAGGTGGGGATGAATATTTTGGATCTGGAGAGCAAGACCGAGCGCTCGCTGTGGCCTCCTCTATTTCTTCCTCCTCGATTAAGTCAGCTACTGGGCCATCTTGACCACCAGTAGATTCTTCAGCTGGAGTGACTACAGGTTCCACCATTTCTTCGGCTTTGTCAGTCTCCTCGCCTTCGTCGGTTGGAGATTCGGATTGCTGAGCTCCGGACGCTTCGTGATTTATTGCTTTATTGAGGTGTTGTCCATCTTGTGGTAACTGGACATTTTGTGGTGTTGGGGTTTCCTCCCGGGGTCCTTCCTCCCAACTCCCTGCCTCATCCTCAGTCCCTTCCTCATCTGGACCCACTTCTATGTCCCCTGATTGGGCCACTTGGTCCCCTTCTTCCTCAGACTCAAGCTCATCCCTACTTTTACTTTCGCTTGGATCTCCCTCGCTTTGTTCTTCCTCGTCCTCCCTCTCGCTTGAACTTATCCTCTCATCAATCAAGTACGGACCACCCCTCTCAAAAACCACGCCCCCTATTTCAGTACTCATTTTACGAACGAAACCGTCCCCGGAAGGGGGAATCATCGGCGGTGGGACGAGCCCTGGTGGCTCATACTCTCGCTCATCTTCAGAACTGATGATGTCGTTATCCGCCTCAGCTCCTACGTCCACATCACAAGCACCCAGCCCTCCTGCTGTCTCATAGACCTTGTCGTCCACCGTATCATCCCGGTATGACCACCAAAAGTTGCAGTTCTGCACTGAGCGAAACCTCTTAACAGATTTCTTACTGAGACGCCTCCCATCATAAGATTTGCATTTGAAAATACTCTCATGTCCCCCTCCTTCCGACTCTAGATTGATCCTTCGTCGGAGCAAGTATGGGATTGTGTCAATTGACGCACTGCTCTTGTCCAGGAGGTCATAACTACCCAAGTAGCTGGTTGAAGACTCGTTTCGAAACTCTTTAGTTTTCTCCTCATCCTCATCAGTAGAGGACGCAGTGGACTTTCGCCTGGAGTGACTATGTGAACTACCCTGACGAGTCACTTTCCAATTCGTAACGGGGAATTCTTTGATTGACTGTGAGAGTATGAGCTGACCTGGTAGACGGTGGTCGCTGGAGTTTAGATGGTGATCAGGAGACAATGGGACGGGAGAAAGAGTCCCTGTCGGTGAAAGCGTCTCATCCTCTTCCTCCTCGTCTTCGGGAGAGTCTGAGTCGTTTCTACTCGTGGAACTCTTCTGTATGTTCCCAGGAGAGGAGTAGCTCGTAGATACGTTCGAGTGAGAGTGGTGCGCTGGAACGAGAGAGTTGTCCTCAAAGTGATGGGACACAGTAGCTGACCGCATGGACGAAGACCTGTAGATCAATAATTTAGAGTTAATAAGTCTCAAGAGCCAACTTGTTCATCCAAGGAAACACGCACGCAGTGAAACTTACCGGCCAAATGACTTGTCCATTTCAGTCCGCTTGTTGCACCCATTACTCCGCTTCATAAAGTTATCACGCAAGAAGTTGATCATTTCCTTTTGCGTCCGTCCAGTGTAGCGGAAAGAACTTCCTCTAGCACTGAGTAGGCTCTTGCTCCTGCTCTTTACCTTGTCCTCGTTTGCATTCAATTTGAAAAAGCTATAAATCTCAATACATTTCTTCCAAAAGGACTTGCAAGAATTCCGATCAGGAAAAATGTACTCGATAATACTCTCAGTGGATTGGGTTTGGCTGCTCTCGGGACCGTGCTAAAATGAAAAAAAAAATCTAATTCCATAAACTTATCCAATTGGATTAAACTGGAACTTACAAAGTCTTTGTACAGCTTGATAAGGAACTTTTTTCTTTTGAAGGATAATTTGCGAATTTTACTCCAACTGAAATGGCTCAGCTTAATGTTATTTTGGTACACAAGAATCCCATTGCAAGAAGAAGTGATTCGCAGATTTGGCAAAAGTCCTGTTTCATCCTAAAAGACACAAACAAAATTAAAGTATACAAATTAAAAATCAACAGTTTACATGTCCCAGTCACCTTAACGTGTTGGAATTTGAGACCATAAAATTCTGTTCTCCGAGCAGTTTCCAGGAGGTGGAGGTCAGCGTCGGATGGACTCTGTCCCATGTGCTTCTTGTGATTGTCTCTAATACGTTCCTCCATTTCACTGTCCTGGTTGGCCACGAATTTGTATGTCTTCAAGTAGCTCGGATCAGGATAGTCGTCTTCGTTCCAGTCTCCGCATTCAGCTGAAAAAAGGGAAATTGACAGTTTGGAACCTGGTTGATAANGATCAGGATAGTCGTCTTCGTTCCAGTCTCCGCATTCAGCTGAAAAAAGGGAAATTGACAGTTTGGAACCTGGTTGATAAGCTTGAAAAACTCCAGAGATTTGCTTACCCTGTATAAGGTAACTAATGAGCAATGCCGCCGTGTTGTCATTGCAAAACAAATCCCCATTGATGAGATCATGTTTGATTTGAAGGCTAAACAAATATCGAGTAAATTCCTCCTCTAGTAAACTTGGATCCGGCGTGTAGAACTTGACGCAGAATTTTAGCATCGGTTCATTGATGTTGAATCCGACTTGGCGTGACAACTTCTTGTCCAAGTCTAACCAGTACGTTGTCCCGGTCGAGTTGTCGCTATACTCCAGTCCGAAGTAGTCACTCTCCAATATGTTGAGCTGCTTTATAATTTCATTGAACACAATTTGTCCCAAAGCCTGTCTCTGTAAATTAAAAAAACAAAGAGTCCATTTAAATATGCTTATCAGTTTGCCGTGTTTTGACGCAAGGCAAAGAGCAGGCATGACATGAATTCGGTAAACTCACCTGTGCTTGAATGATTGTGATTGTCTCGTCCAATAGGATCACACGGATACCCAACATCATGGGATCCAGTTATGATACAAATTACACTACAAAATTGCTTCCTAATTAGCCTAATTGACCGGAATTACATCACAGTCCCTGGATCAAGTTAACTCTCTCCTTTAGATAAAAAAAGTCGGACCCACCCGACCTGATTTGACTCGGCGCAGTCGAATATTTGAGTAGCACTTCTCGTTCTCATCTCCTCTTCATTCACCGAAAGCAGCCAAGGAAAGGGGTAAGAATTTGGCATTCTTTTGTACAAAGGTATGGAGATCTTTCGGTATATAACATCATCCGCTACTATGCATGGACACATCCCCGGGATAATAACCCGCAAGGAAAAAAGGCCCAAAACCGCAGAGCTCCAGAAGATCTACCACCCTTTTTATTATTATTTAATAAGTTAATTTCACCTTAAGCGAGCAGGGCCTGCCTGGATGAGAATACCTTTGGAATGAGATTCATATTGTAGGATGGTATTTTGTTGTTTTCTTAGGCTCCACCAGCACCACCAAACTTGGCATGAGGATTGTTCAGTGGGTACTTGATGTACCGGGAAGACGAACGATAAGCAGCAATCTTCTCCAATCCCCCGATACGCTGGTGGTATTCCTCCAAGTTCTTGATATCCTTGAGAGCATTAGGCTCCAAAACGAGAATTTGATCCAAAATCTCAAACAATGAGAAATCCACGTATGTGAGCTTTAGAAAAATACAAAAAGTCAACTTATTTGACACATGTCAACTTGTAGTGTATTTCTTTCACTGATTATACCTTATCTCCTGCCAACCACTTCCGATCCCCAAGAAACTTGGAGAACAACTCCAATTGCTTTGGCAAGTTTTCAAGGTAGCCAATCTTCAAATCCTCCTAGAACAATAATAACAAAATCCAGTTTGACACTGTCAGAAGGTCAATCTGATGGCACAAGTAACACTTGCAAACTTACAAACTTTGGATTGTAGCAGAATCCAACAAATGTCGAGCGAAAATCCTCAATTTGCTCCTCGACAATGTCAATCCTGATTCTTTCCTCTTCGCTTTCTCCGACCAAATCGTTCTTCCGAGCAAGGTAACGCAGAATCGCCTTGCTTTGGGTCATCTTTACGTCGCCGTCCACAAAATATGGCAAATTCGGGAAGTCTAGTTCCAGGATGTTCTTCTCCTTGTCCTTGAACCATGCTTCCTTGCTGTACGGTGGTGTCGTTTCCGCCGCGTTACAACTTATTCTCCCATGGACTTGCAGTGTACTCAAGCAAGAGCCGGATGGGTTCAGCCAACTGAAATTATCGATAAATGACATCCTCTTCCATAGTATTTGAAATTGTAATTAAGTTATCCCGCGAATGTTCCAGTAGCCAAGAGTCGCTGGTTCCGTAGTAGCCATGACTGTTATTCTCACGGAGTGTGTCCCGATAAAGTCTTCAAAACTGAAAGTAAAGAAGAAGTGGAAAATTATTGTAATGCCAAAGGAAGGTGGATGACGTTTGAATAAGCGCCACAAGTTCCCCAGTTTATACAAAACCGGAAACTCGGGTAAGCCAGGCAAAAAACTATCCCGTTTCTGTTTACCCTTGCAAATTGTATGGACAAGTGCATTATCATATTCGGCACCACGTTTGCAATTGGGCTGACCATAATACTTCAAATTACTTGAACAAATGCTTATTGTTGTACTTCAAAAATGGCACTTATGAGGTCATTTTCCCACTCAAAATGGATTGACATCGGCTTATTTTCCATAGTGGTCATTCGCCATGAATAAAAATGACGCTCAAGATTAGGATTAAGGGGTGTGGCATCTAAATGTAAACTAAAAGTTACAATATCACACGTAAATAACTTAATTAGTGTAAATTAATATTCCATTGTCAACACGCTTAACCTTCGCGTGGCTTTTCAGGTAAATCCAATGAAAATCCAAATGCTTAAACTAAAACAACTGTGTCATTAAGATGGCCGCACCGTTTGATGTCTTTTAATTGGATTAACTTTCTATGTTCTTTTAATTTTCTCTAGTGATAAATTCTCAAACTTATAAAAACTATATATCTCATTCATTGACCTTATTAATTGTGTATGAGATCCATAGAAGTGTTGGCATTTCTGATCAAATTGATAATAAGCCATACGAGAGCACCTGAACTGTCAAGGTCTTCAGTCCCATATTCAAAAAAAAATTGCCAAGAGAAATTGTAAGGTTACGAAATGAAGCGTAGATCCTTAACAATAAATGGTGTAGAAATGATGAACAATGGTAATCTCATTTTGCAAAGCTCATAAAAAGAGCACGGGACGCACTCGCATATTTTAACAATGTTATGATGTCCACACGAAAAGATTGATCTTTATGGACCATTTTGAGTGTACAGAAGAATTTATTAATTAACGTGAGACTTTACTGTTTCTATTCTAACCTCGCCTTGATTTTAGCCCGGATGGATATGACTGTGCCCTTCTTGTATAGGAAACCATTCACTCTTCATGATCTCAAAAAATCCTTAGTATAATCATCCCACTGTTATTAATTTCATGATGAGAATTGAATTGGTCTTGATTCCATTTTGATGTGTGAGTGGAGTGATTATGTAGGGAACAACAGCCCAAGGAAATGAATCAAGGGCCAAACATTTCAAATTTAAATTGCAACTGCAAGGGAGTGGCCCCTTATGACTTCATTCTGAAGATGGCAAGCAAATGGAAATTAAAATAACATTGCAAATCAGCAAATAAGTCATTTACAAACCATTAATTATTTACCAAATCCTATACAGCCAAAAACTATGTCAAGCGTCCAAAAAAGGAAGTTTTGGATAAAAAATTATTCCAATTTTTGATATTAAAATACATAATGCTTCCTGGTTTTAAAATTGCGGAAGACTTTTATTCTGGAAATGGTAAAAATATGTCAAAGCTTATTACAAAACGATCAAAACTAATTCTGATCTAAATCATCTGAAAAACAACGGGGGCAGAAATACTAATAAAGTTCGTTGGGTTGGGTTTGCAATTGCAACAAGAACAGCTTTACAATTTTTACACGGAATTGCTTATGGGAACATTTTGGTTCCCAAGAAGCATCATCCAACCTTTTCCTTTCTTGATTTATTTCGATCTCGCGTATTATTAGTGCCAGTCTTCAGCCGCGACTGCAACGCGAGCGAATCCGCGGATACTCTCTCCTTTACTAAACACAATAGAAAAAAGTGTAAAAAGTTTCCTTTGTAATTAAAGCATTTATTGCCCGACTTTAGACAATCTGTGCCGCTTTTGTCAACCCCTGGCAACATTTGAATCAATCTATAGCTGCCATGACTGGAAAAAGTGTGGACTGATGAGAACTATGGAACAACTTGGACCGATTAACTGGAACATTTGCATGAACCGGATTTTACAGTTTGTAAATGTCTACTGAGATAATCTAACAAGGATTAATTTATTGTACAAATGAGACGCTCATCCACATCCCAAGCCATGGCATGGATTCGCTGGAATCACCTTTTACCATTTATGCTCAAAGGTAAGAAACTAAACCTTCAGATTCAAAATTTTTTGTAATGTTTGCCAAAACCTTTTTTGTTTCCGTAATGTGTATTATTATCAGTCATTATTCGATTAATAATTAATCAGAGTAAAACCCCGAGGCGGAAGTAGGTTAAATTTTTCCTTTTTGGCATTGGACCGCTGCATTTCCGACCAAAAAAGAGTGAATTAGGAAATTAATGAGCCTTGGTTTGCTTTTGGAGGTGTTTTACTTATTGTTAACAAGGTGAAAAATTAGGCCCTTATAAGTAGAGCGATTACGAAACCAAAAGTAAGAAAGAGATATTAATCAACCCTCGATAAGTCAATTGACACAATGCCCAGAGAATATGCTCTATAAGCTCTAGTAAAGTCAGTATAGTTTTCATTAGCCCCGCCCAACCAATTGTTAATTATTGTCACCTTTTGTGCGAGGAGAGGTGATTGTGCTTAACCTTTTCAATTGGACCTTACATGTTACATTAATAATTGATACAATTAATCAGTTTTTAGAGTTTATGACATGGCAAAAGTAATCAACGACAGGTGAAGGAAAATGTAACTGAACTCCTTGAGCTCATTTTGGTAACTTATTAATTGATTTCTCACACCGAACTAAGTGGGTTTGCTCAAATTACTTTCGTCACTTCTTATTGTGTAATTAAACAATCAAAATGGTTTATCTGGAATTGGAATGACGCTGCACTTTTCAGAAAATCAAGATTGATAAATCATGCAGTGTGCCTTACCGTTGTAATGTACAAAGTAACAATGTAGTGGGATGACATTACCCAAATAATTAACTAATAACCCGAAAATGAAGTAACAGTCGATTATGTTATGCAATTAACTAGTGAAATTAATTCAGTAATCTTTAGCAAATTGGCAAATGAGAAGTTAACCAGTATGCAATGGTAATGCCCGTGCCGGTGTGCGCTTAAGTTTACTTACCAATTTCTCGTTGTTCAACTGCCGGTGTGACCGGTGTGACCTGATACCCGGATGATTGGTATCAAAGCAGACGATGACCAGTGACCTCAATGACCCAGGTCAATAGAAAAGTCTGTTCAGGCTCGGCTGTGATGAAGGTTGAAGAGTGAATGAAAAATGGAGCAGAAATGTAATGGAAAAGGACAAAGAAAAAAAGAGGGAAATGAATGAATTGGCCGATTATGGAATTCCCTGGAAAAATCCCACGTGGCCCAAGTGAGCGTCATTTGGGCTTATGAGCATGGAATTCTAATTTAGAAAATTATTTTCTCAAAAGTCATTTACTCAAAATTGTAAAGTGACAGTCGCTAATTAATTAATTAGTTTATTCTTAATTACGGAATTAATTAGTCACATCCAGTTTTCAGTCCTTCGAATTCCTACCTAATGCAAACTTCACATCCACTTTCCGGCAGTTTTTATAACTTTAAAGTCAATTAAAACTTCCTGTGATGACTTCACGATTTTTAAGCCTTTCAGCGACGTCTACCACGCTTCCTCCTTGCTTTTACTGTCATTGAAGCCCTCTTACTGTCATTATCATTTGTACTGTCAGTATTTATTTAAAATAAGTCTTTACTGAGATTATCTTTTGTTGAACTTTTCTCTTTGAAAAGTGAATAAGTTTCCATTTCTATTAAGCCATAAGCTATTATTAAGCTTAAGAACTCAAAGGACAGGGAAGAGTTACACGGTTACATGAGTCATTAACAGGGTAATTAGTAACTGAGAGAGCTCCAACTGAAGTTAGTCAATGGTCATCAAAGCACCTCTTCCTATATCCATTTCTCACGAGCATTCTTTTATCTTAACCATCGATTCAAGAGTTATAATGTCGTT
>VNWY01001129.1:0-20234 GCA_009869845.1 Pseudachorutes palmiensis | reverse complement strand
CGATTTGTTCATTTGAATGAAAACCTTACGGGCAACTGATGTCGTCAATTGACTTGTAAGACGGAGATAATGGAGACTCCAGATATTGACGGAAAGGTCAAAAAGACGATCCGCCGTTCCTTGACCTTGTTTCCCAATCATGTCCCCCATAGTAATTGGAATGGTTGGAAATATAGGCCCAAGGACGTCTCCATACAAGGTCACATGAGCAGCGGGACTTCCATAGATGTACTTCCGAGTCGGGTCACGAGGATTCAAGGGTGATTCTTCAACCCAAATGTTCAAAAACTTGAGCACCGTAGCACGGTTCTTGAGGTCAAGCATTAGCGACGTGTGCTTTCCAATTTGCACCCCTTCCGCCTACAACACGAACAGTCGAAAGTTTCACCCAACATTTTAACTTTTTAATCACGTACGGCTACTTCAATCTCAACGGTTCCAGTGTCTCCTCGTATTTGAGTAATGGCCGAAATCTTTACTTCAAATGAGCCTTGTTCAACCACTGGCTTGACTGGGATCCTAACTTCCAGTTGACCTCCTGCTGGAATCTAGGTCAGGAATTTACTAGATTAAAACTCTTATTTCATAGCTCCAGTTCTCTCAGCGTTCTCTCCTTGTTACCCAAACGAAATGGTGATGTTCTCCTTCTAGCAGCAGAACCTTCCCTTCGTCCACATTCCCGTCCGTGTATCCCAGCTTTACAAAATTATAATCTGGAGAAGCATGGAGGATTACAGTAGCAAAAATGTCCTTGGGCATGTTATTAAACAAAAGCGCTTGAACTCCGACTTGCTCTCCGCGTCGAATTGATGACGGAGCGTCGAGTGACAGCATAAAGGGACGACCGCTGTCATACTGCAAATTAATTCATGAAAGTTTGCTACAGAAAACGTTCTCCAGCATCTTTCTGACCTGGATCACTGGTTCAACTAGGGAGAATCCATGGTGAGGGCTTATAGTGAAAGCAGTCAGGTGCCAAGTATCAGTTATCTTCGGGACTGTGAGGGTCAAGTAAGTGTTTCCATGCGGGCCGATGTTGCTACTGGTCCAGGCCCAGTCTCCATCAGGGATAGGGTCATACAAGTCCTGTGGGGGTCAAAAGGTCATCTTAGTCACTGCGTTTTAGGGGTTAGGAACTTACAATGTATGGATTGGTCCGATTTATTTTGAATTCGACGATTTCCTGCTCAGAAATGTCGCCTAAAATCCATTCAAAATTTCATAAATTAATCAATTAAATTAAGTTTCAACACCACCAGTTCAGTCGCAATTTGTAGAGCAGAGTTGGTTTCCTTACATTCCCTTTGTATGTGCTGGTCTTCGCATTCTACAATTTTTCCGCAGTGATCAATGAAGGAAAAACAGCTTTCAGTCAAGCAACTTTCACTCGTCTGACACTCCTCTGAAAACACAGAATGAATCCTTTGACCTTGACCTTTTCATTTAACTTTCCTTACCTTTCTGCAGAATGTTGTAAATCATTCCGCTAGTGTAAAAATGAAGGTGTGAGTGAGTGAAAGTCTTGACGGAATCCCTTCCCGTGTTGAGGGTTTGAAGGTAATTAATTTCAATAGGAATGCTCTCACTGCGGGAAATTACTTGATTAATTCGCCTTTAGAAATAAAAATCCACTTAAAAATGAACCTAAACGGAACACTTATGGAATTCCATTGGCCAATTTACCAGTTTGATGGTTCTAGTGAATAGAGACTTCGCATGACCCCTCCCTTTGTGAGTTCATCACCCGCTTGCAGAGTATAACGCAAGCTACGATGTCCTGAAAGGGCAATGTACGACCCAGCTTCGCCTAGGAATCCAGCTTCTACCGAATCCTTCAAATGGTCCTTGACCTCATTCAGTACAAACCGAATCTTGTTCCTACTCAGTTGATTCACTGTTACAAAGGTCGCGTCTGAAAGGATCTCACCCCGGTGAGTGACATGGTAGACCAAAACCCGGAAACCTAAAAGGAATCACAATAATATGTAAAAGTGAAAGCAAGTAAAAGTGGCTTGACATTCACCTGGGGTCATATCAGGAGCCACTGGGATTGAAAATGTTTTCGAAGTGGTCCAAGGATTATTGAATATCTGCGACCCATGTTGTAGTATCAGTCCTTTGCTCATAACCTAAAGAAACTTTTGTTAACAAAATGAAGCCATTGGTTAAATGCTTACAATGTAGTGAAATTCCTCCAGGAAGAAAGTAGAAGTGAATTGAAAAATTGCATATTCCCCTACAACAATGGTACCCTTGGTGCATATCACATTAATGTATTTTGAACCCCTTGAAAAGTAGGAATAAGCTCGACGTTGAGAAGTCAAAAAGTTTCCAAGGCTGTCCGAATATTCAGCCTTGAGGATCAAACGGTTACATTTCTTAGGAACTTTGAATTTCACTTGGACAAGGCCACTCCTCACGTAGTCATCAAACCTATAAAAAATGGTTGAATAAAAACACTGACCTTGCATATCCTTATAACATTTACCTCGACCTGAGGTCATAAAATGCAAATTCATTCCGACCGAAATCCGTCCTGCCAATTTGTTCATTTGTAATGGCCGAGAGGTCAAGGACGGAAAAATCAATTCTTCCACCGCTTTCAAAATGAGCTTCGACAAATACTTTCAGGTGTGACTTTTGGAGAACTTCGCTTGGCACCTGTTGATGGTTATTGTATGACACGCGAAGCTATATAGAAAGGTCATCAAGGGTCATCCAAGGGTCATACAAAACTGTTTCACTTACATAGATTTGGTAAGGCAATCCTGGTTTAAAAATGAGTGACGTCGAAGTTACAAAGGATAGTTCCATTGTCTGATGGACAACTCGGCTTTCAGCGAATCCTAATTAAAAACCATTTTAACCAATGAGGGATTAAGAAACATTGTTACCTGATCTCGTTTCACCAACGAGAATGTCAGTGACATCCGCTTCTACCCGGATAGTAGCTGAATGTGAAAATGCTGAATGACCAAATGCAAATGACCTCAAGATTGTCTTCAAATCCCAACTGACTTCATGACTTCTGTCCTGAAACAATCAAATAAATCATTAATCATTCACTTTCAAAGAGAAATGAAAGGATATAATGAACTGGAAATGCTTTAAAGAAACAATAGAATTCAGGTTTGTCTTAATTGCAATTGGCAGTCCAGTACTTTTAGGAAGGTGTGGGTGTGACAATCGCTAATTGGCTGAGAGGTCATAAATCAGTACTTTTCGGATGTCACTCACCACGATGAAGACTTCCGTCCCAACCAATAGCCATTCCGGACTTTCTCTGCTTTTACCAAAAATCCTGACAGTCCCGTTCCCAGTTAATCCCCTTTCGGTTCCGTAAAATGGTAGAATGGTCGCCGTCAGGGTTTCATCAGTAGCCAAAACGAATGGAGGCATTGACACAAAAACCTTGAAAATAAGTTCATGATTATTCATTATGTGGAATTAAAAGGAATTAATTTATACTTCATAAAGATGCTTGAAGTATCTGTCAACTCTGAAAGGCTTTTCTTCCTTTTGATTCCCAACTTCAACCTGGATTCTCCAGTAGCCTGTTGCTGAATATTCGGGCAGTTCGTATGAAAATTCAACCACTCCTGAAAATAAAAAATAAAAAAAAATGTGACTTTTTACAAATAAAAACTGGAGAAAATTACCGAATTTCGGTGTGACTGATGGCCACTTTCTCATAATAAAACCCCGTGGATCCTGAGAATAAAAATTGGAGAAAAGTTGGTTGGACACATGACCTTTTGTTTACTAGATTAAAGAGCATTGCATTTCTCGGAATTTCTAATCAGGATTTAAGCATTTGAAGTATTTAATTTGAAATTAATTTTTACCAGAATGTAGACTTCAACTGGATGTCCGTAGGGACGGAGATTTCTCTGAAGCAGGATAGCACGGAAGCGAACTTAAATTGAAAAAATTAATTCTCTACCTCCAGCAGTTCGGTCATTATAGCATGGTTTGATTTCTGACCTGTTGAATCTCCGTTATAAATGTAGCGACTCGTTTGGATTAGAATGGATAAGAATTTTTCAGAGTATGTGAGCCTTGACTCGTGCTTGAAGAGCGTTCCGCCGATTGATTTCAAGTGATTGCCATGAACTTGGACCTTGTATGAACCGTTTTTGAGGTCAGACGGAACTTGTAGTTCCGTCGCATCCATTTCCCCCAGCGTGACAATTTTGCTGCTACTTCGTATATTGACTCCATCTTTGATGATGGAAATGCTCAGTTCCAGTTTTGGATCGAGCCGACTTCCGCTCTTTCCTTCGTCCACAAATGTATGGACAATGACACGGAATATGGACTCGGGTTGGACGATTTCCGGTGCAATCACCAAATATTTCCTATTGTAAAAGCCTATAAGCTCGCATCCGCTTTTAAAGTTTGGACTTACAAATCGCTTGTAGAAAAGTTCCGGAAGGCTGGGTAAGGGTGAATTGGTAGCTTCGGGTTTGTGAGGAATGGAGTAAATCCATTATCATTTGGTAGGATATTGTTGCTAAGGACTTCCCCATGGGTTCCACTGATGAAAATACTGATTGCAGTAGTGCCAATTGCAATTGCGACGTAGGCTGACCGGTGACCAGTTTCGAAATGAAAAAGAGTCGCAAGAACACGGATCATAATGCTCACTGTTCCAATCTTTTGTCCAGAACCACCGTCCTCCTGCCAATTACCACTTGGATTGACACTTTGCCAAAATGACTCACTTCCAAAATAATTCATGCTGTTAAATTTAATGAGGACGAGACAGCTAATGAATTGTTTTTGCACACACCAAGTCTACAACAATGGGAATCCTCCTCTTAATCAAGTCTGAGAATCCATGGACTATTATTTGCAGTTTTGCGAATCTTATCTCCTCCGCGTCTTCTCCTATTGCTTGCTTATTACTCGAGTCCATTGTTTGCAAATTCCCATGATCTTTAGCCACCTCATAAGGCGTTCTTGATGTCAAGCACAAGAGCACACCCACCCACGACCTCAGAACTTGTGCAACTGTGATGACAGACAGCGGCGGTGGTGGCGAGCTTGGAAAAAGGGTAAAGTGAATGCACTTCTCGCAGGTTAATTATCCGTCGGTTTTCCTCTTGTAGCCTATGCACACATTGTTAATCATATTAAATTGTTGGTGTGATGGACCACTGGCGAATCTCCGAAAGGGGTCTAGACCCGTAGATATTGTCTTGTTCGCAGATACAACTCACGCAATAGTGCACAGGGCTATTATTACAACAAACAATGGCCACTGATGGACTCGCCCATTGTCATCAAGCCCCTGGACTCTATGACCACGCAGTTAGTCTGACGGGATGCTCACACAAACTCACATTGTCACTCTCATGTCACTCCGGGACAGGCTCCGTTTCCGGGAATTAAACTGTACAGCTTTGACTTCAGTTTGATCCATGATTCGTGAATTCCTGTAAACCTATTCTGCTGGAGCTATTGCCCATGACCAGAAAAATGTCCAGAGGATTCATGCATGCAATGTGGACATTGACATTGGATCGATTTATTGCCATAAAACCGTTTCTTAGTAACGGCCATTCCATTCATCCAATCGGCTTCACAATGTGCAATAACGCATAGCTTAGTTTTCCCTTCAATTTTTTTAAATTCAAGTTTTCTTTTTAAAAAAATAGGAAGAATGAAGGTAATAAATTCATAAGTTGAGGACCTGTCTGAATGCGAAAAGAACTTATTTTCATTCTCGATTCTGATTGGCTCTGCCGTTTTCTGTCTCTACGGACCCATTTCTTTATTTTTGGATTTTCAATTTCTTCCATGTTCTACCCGAGGGATTTCTAGGAAAAATCTTCCTAGGAATAAAATGCAACACACAGGGCATTTGCATGACAGGAATTTTTCATAGTTCCTCATATTTTGCCTTCTACTTTTACGTTGCTTCTTCATTTCAGAAAGAGCAACACACACACGCATGCCAAAATTACATACCTGTGATGACAGATGTAAAAATATGAAAACGGACTGGGTAATTATGATTTATTTTTAAGATGTTCGCTTGTTTTAAAAAAAGTTGGATGATCTACGACGTGCAGCTGAAGCAGCAGGTAGAAAGCCAAGGCCTGGGAAATGAGAAATTGAAACAACACATGCAATGCCTTAACGCCATATGAAAATCCTCATTCAAGAGATCACCCAATTTATAAGCGAAAACTGCAGTTACAATGTGGTTACAATGGGATGAAGATGAAGATGGATGACTCCAGGAGAGTTTATGAAATTGCATATTGCAACCTGCCTCTGGAATTGGCAAAGTTGAATTAGTTGAAATGCCACTTTTATTCTTCCTGAGGGTTTTATAGAGCCAAGGTCGGGTTTGAATTGTAGGGTTCTTGAAAAAGTGTACACTGCAGAAGCCTGAATCCTGTTGATCTCGGGACCACTTTTCCATCGACGAGTCTTTTCTATTCATTGCTTCATTCCCTACACAAAAGCCCATTTCCATCCAGACTCAAGCGTCAGTTGGGTTTAGGAACTGGGAATGAACAACCGCCGCGTCGTCGTCACCGCCAAAGCAAGCAACACTCCGTTTAGAAAACACAGTTGTCACTCGCGAATTTAGAAAATCACATCTGGATCTCCTTAGGAAGACAACCAAAGTCCCATCCGTCAGCGTCAACTTGGGAGTCTCCCTTGGGACTTTGTTCAACAACAAATCCACTCCAAGGAGTCTAGTATTTACAAACATCCTTAAAAACTTGAAGGAAAAATTGCTCAAAATTTCATGCCAATTCAATACAATATCCTCAAAGAATAAGAAAGTTCAAGCTGCAATTTCCGAGCAAACCTCAAATTCCAAAATTCTATAATAAAAACAATGGCCTTCAACAGCTCAATTTCATGATATAAATCAACGCTCCTAAGCCATCATCGTGGTAAGGACACTTCATAACCTTTTTTTTCTTTCTTAATCATTCTCTAATTTCCTGGGAGCTTCAACCCCCTAACTTATTCTTACAGCTTGTCTGGCTGAAAACTGAAATGCCAAAGCATTCTTAAATGGATTTTTAAAATGCAATCGATCATTGGATTCTCAAGTCAATAAAAAATGGACAAAGTGTGAATGACATGATGGCGGAGGCATTGGATGTTGAATCGGAATGACATTAGTTTAAATGCAGCAACACACAAGCCCCTCTAAGGGGATGAAAGGGGGATGATTTTAAAGTCAGAATCCAAAGGGGTTGGGCAAAGCAATTCAAATGCAAAACGAATGCAACAATGCCAAATAAACAACAATGCTGATCTGCTCTGCTTGGGAAGGATACTTGAGCATAATAGCTCATTTGGGAACCTTGCATTTCGCTTTTAGCTTGCAAACACTACGGTGGCACAGCGGTCCCTTTTTGTTCTGGATTTTCAATCACTAAGACCCCTTTGCCTTCCAAGGGTAGAAAACACAAGCGTAGCTGCTTTCCCACCATCCGAATGAGCACATGCCCTTCCTTCTTGCCCGGTATTACACCCGACACTGGGCTTGAAATAACAATGGACTTATGATGACCCAATGGGAAAAGGCTGAATCCGCCCATCCGAATTAAGGGAAGAAGCGTCTCAACTCACATCATGATTACACCGAATAATTTCCAAGAGGGCCCTCATTAGGCCTTTACAGCTCGATTGTTCCGTTCATTTTCTGTGGTTTCGTTTTTTGAAAATGTTTTCAAAAGGGGTGGTTTGAAGTTGAAGTTGAAAAACTAGTTCCTTTGTGTCCTTTTTCTATTAAAAACCGATGAGTCTTGTTCAGATCAGAATCTTGAAAGCGCTGCTTCGCTGCTTAGTTTTACATCAGAAGATTTTCAGATGATGTCACCCCCAGAAGGAAAGGATTCATTTTTTATTCAGGACAGTGCGCATTGTTTCCAGCAGAGTTAAGAAAATATTGAGGTTCTTCAAGCATCATAAATTAAAAGAAAAACCATTAATTCCTACCCAAAAGTTCCTCCCGTTTTGCTAACTTAAAATGAATATTAATCGCCAAATGACATGTGTAAAGTTGCCAAAAAACAGGAATTACGGCAGAAAGTAGGGAGCATTTATTGCAGCAGTTTCACTTGTTGATTGACGACAATTTAGCATTGACAGGGTCTTCTTTACTTGTAGAAAACGTGACTCTTTCGCATTACAAGGTTTGCATTCCGATTTTTTTGAAACTCTGATTGGAAAGTGCAGCGTTTGGTGGAAAGCGCAGCGTTTCGTGCTGCTCGGTTTCATCACCATCCTTCCAATAATGTCAATATTTCAGAGGTCTGGTCTTAAAAAGAGCTTCGCTTCCTGGCCATAACTGTTGACACAGAGATCCCATGACCATTTGGTCATGAAATAATAAAATCAGAGCTAGGGATTCTGCCCTCCTGCCTTATCAAGGCACCATAAGGGACACTTCAATTACCCCATCATCCAAAGTTGAGATTTCTATTCAGAGAGGCTATAAATGGAAGCTTCTGTCTCTCCAAGATAATTTTCAAATCAATGAATTTTATTTGACTAGTCCAGTCTGTCGTTTTTCAAACAAAAGGATGAGCTCAAAATTGACAAAGGAAGGGAGATGCTCCAACTCGTCAGCATTAGGCTTGTCAGTCGTGTCAGTCGTGTCTGAAATGTGACAAACTTTCACTTTCAGAATCCGAGATGATCCAGTAGTTTGACAACTTTCAATTTCAATCACGGCAACGTGCATAGCCATGATAATCCTGACCTGATTCATTTCGACGGTCATTGTCAGGATTCTGAGGGAGGGGCTCAATATTTACTGATTCAATGATCATCAGAAATCCAGTTTGTCCCACGCATGACACAGTCGTCACTCGATGTGTCACCACCTTGGACTTTGGTATTGACTTTCTGTCAATTCCATTAAGCCCAACGGATGGACTGAACAAACAAAACTAACCTTGAGTGGTGCCAGGATGTCCACATTTATTTTAAAACAAAAAGTTCAAAAGTGTCGAAGGGCTCAGACACCTTTTGAAGGGTATTATCAATCCACCTTTGGATGACATGAGCAATTACTCTTTGCTTCTTCACTTCAGAAAGAAGTTTTTGGAAGGTCCAGGCGAAGCTTTTGAAGCTCCATGCTTATGAAGGTTTTTCTTCAAAGTGATTTACACCGATGCTGAAACGATGAGATAACAATCAAGCCCACGCAGGTAGAGAGACAACAATAGAAAAAGCCCTTAAGGGTGCCCCCTTGTCATTGTTCTTTCGAAGCATGGGAAAAGTACACACGAGGTTGGAGGTCTGCTGTTTCCATTAATGAGCGAAGAGTATCAAAAGTATCAAGTATCCACTCCCTTGGTCCTTAGAGGTGGGTTAATGGGCCTTCCTGGCTTCGAGGATTCATTTCAGGTCATCCGTCATTCCGCATCATCATTATCGCATCCTTATAAGCAAATAAAAACTAACCGAAATATGAAACTGAAGTCGAGTCTTGGTCCCTTGGGGCCCTTCAGACGTCAAATTCGGATTAGTTTATTGTTTCGGAAGACCAGAAACTTAACCCAGCCATAAGTACAACAATCGCTTATTTATTTTCTACTCCTTGAAGAAAAGCGGAAGTGAACTCGATACCATTTTTCCTAAATACAAAATGTATGTAGGTCAATTGAAAGAGAAAGTAGAGCGATGAGAAATTACTTTTCCTTTTGTTTCACTTTTTATTTTTCCATGTATCAATAATGTGTCATATAATTTATAATTTGGAGTAATAACTGTGGAATTAACAACAAAATAACAATAAAGAACAGAACAGTCAGTGAAGGATCAACAATAGGCGACGGCCATTGGCGTTTCCGGTAAAAACTCGCCATATTTGTAAGGTAGGCCAATCACCTCCACAGGGCTTAGCTTCCCTCATTCCTATTTAGAAAATAGAAAAAGTTGAGCTTGTATGTTTAGGGATGAAGAAAAGGTTTTTATGATTCTGACAGATTTGAAAAATTGGCGAGGTTTTGGCACAAAACTTGGAAACACTTGAAATTGAGGTCAGGGAAGCAAGAATGGCCGGATGTTTAGGAATCGTGATGTTATTCATGTTATGAACTCTTACCTTGATTGCATCCAGTACCCTTTTGGTTAACTGATTGAGCACCGTGTTTGACACCGCTTTGAAGGCTCGCTTGTACTTATCGGCATCATGACTTTCAAAGTGACCAGTGCCATGTCCATACTCCCCACCGCGCTCGGCGATTTTGAGCCCAATTAGAATCAAAGGAACGAGAAGCAAGGGGATGATGATGAGGTAAACGGCGACTTCATTCCCAGTGTTCCAGTAACTAGTGTCTGATTTCGTGCTGTAAGTGGATGCTGACGAATGGGAGGACGCGCTTGTATAAGAATCTGCTTCACCGGTGACAAAGCTAGCGAGACAGACGATGGTCAAGGCGAATCCAAATGCAATCTTTTGTCGGCCCTCCATTTTCTAAATTTTGAAACTTGGACTTGAGGTAGATTGATGAAGCAGGCTGAAAATCTCTTCGACTGTATTAACCCTTGGCCAAAAAGTGTCTGAGCTGACCGGACGTGAGACTGTAACTGAGATGACCTACAGAGTTTCCTTACATTGACCTTATAAAAACAGAGTATGCCAGAATGCTTTGCAGAATTTCACAAACAAAATTGAAATGAAAAATCTTGTTGAACAACTTTGCCTTTTGTGGCAAGTCAAGTTGAAGATTTTCGTTTTCACTTCACGTAATCACACACCTCTCCCAAGGGACTTCGGGATAGGCATCGTTTACCTACTTTAACGGAAATGCAGCTTTGAAACAAGGACAGAAATGCGTTTAGCCCATTGGGTCCTTTCGCACATCAAGATCGTCTTTGAGAAGCGTCAGTCCGAGATATGAGAATATCGCAAAAATCAAGTCTGAAGAAATGATTACAAATCAAGTTTCCTTTGTGTGCAAATTTTCTCTAAATCCACCAACACTTTGGTAGATGGTATTTAATTGAAGGAGGTACAAAAACGAGGCGAGGCTCATATCCTTTTGACATTTAAATCAACCTTTACAAACTTGAAAAGAAAGTGAATTGATCGTGTGGTTTTTGAGAGCGTTGAACCTTCACCACACCATGGGACTGGCAAAGGTGAACATGAGATCAACTTTTAACAGCAATTTAACTAATTGAAGCTGCGTAGGTTTTCTAAATCGAAATTACAGGGGAGTCTGAATCCCAGCGTTCCATTGAGCAGACGAGGGGCCTTTGCCTTCTTTTGGTGAAATGAGTTTTGTTTTGGATCGAAGAAAGTAAATTCTAGAATAAATTATGTGTCCCTTGTTGATCTTAACTTTGTTATCCCTCGTAGTGTATACAAAATGAAGCTATTTAGGAAAAGCCAAGTGCATCTGTTCCTTATTTCAGGGGTTTCAATCTAATAAAACTGGGAAGGGAAACAACCTGGGACTTTCTCTAAGGTTTCATTCCTCCAGGAGAAAAGGAACCATGCAAAAACTAAAATTGTGTGGGTACTTATATTCAGACTGTTCCTCATAACCATCAAATTCCATTTTCTGTCACGTAATACCCGGGTAAAAGTCCTACCGAATCCCAATTGACTTGGTGGTGGTGGTATGGAAGTAAGTAAACTTTATTCAGCCTTTTCAATGCTTCTCAAGGGACAAGACCATCTTGTTTTCCTCCCTTTACCAAAAGGTCTCTGCTCAATTGCGATGAAAATAGAATTCAAATCATCTACTAGAACCAACAGAACGTCCCTAATGCCTTTTCCCTTCAGCTATTCAAATAACTACGATTCTTGATCTAGAAATTGCCAAAAATGGAAAAACTGTTTCAAATGGCCTTAACTGAACTCCCTGTAGGTAAAATGGCACTGATGAAAAGCGCTAAAAACGGTCCGTTAGAACCTAATCCAAGACTAACTTCCATTTTTTAATAAATATGAGGATGGAAAGCATTTGCAGAGTAGGTCTAATCCAAGCTAGCCCTATTGGTTTAGACGTTACCCTTACCCTTATTTCCTAATAAGGGAAAAGGTTAGGGGAAAGTCTGCTTTCTCCAGTGTACTGGAGGGCCATTCTTTCCAGTTAAAAATGATGGTAGTGGGTGCAGTAATTCCGGAATTTTTACGAGTTCCCCCGCCTATAGTTTCCTTCAGTCCCCACCCTTGTACTCCCGGAGATTTTCTAATTATCATTAATAACGTTTTCCAAATCCGTCTTTGCTTATTGAATCACATCTGCTGTAATGTGCAATAAAGCCTATAAAGTGTTGGCTAAACATTATCCAAGGGGGAGCTTTAGATCCTGACAATGCAATCATTTTTTAAAAAAGAACATGAATGCAACTGAAGCGTTTAGAATGAACAAGGTCCAAGAGGGAAATAAAACCGCCTTCATTGTCATAAAATTGAAGCAAACAGGTTTCCTTGACTTGACAAGGTTGCTTCAACAATGGAGTTTTCTGTGTGCATGTCTACTGTTGAGGATAACGATTAATTCATGATTTTCCTGAATCCGTGAAGACCCAAGTACCCAGCCCCTGTAATCTCCTTGATATCTCTATGTCTCTCGCCTGCTCCCTGTTCCCTTTAGCTTAATAAATGTCGGAATCCAGGGATCCTTCAGGCAATTCATTGGAATGGACAGCTTCCTTTCAAGGAAGTCTGCGGTCCCATTTAATCTTCAAATTGGATTTGAATCTGGAATTTTGATATCCTGGGCAGGGTAGGAACTTTGACAGACGAAGAGAGACGTAACCCCTTCGAATTAAAATTACAACAAAAGCCATGCACTCGCTGGAGGGCGGAAATCGAAACCAGCTCCGCTTGTATTCTAAAGATTGGGACTGGAGAAGCTGAAGAAGCCACCCTGCCTTTACGATCCAAAATTATTTTATTGGGCGTGTAGATCCCTTCGTCCAGATTAAAGTTTATTACATTACATCCTCTCTCTTACTACGGATTTTGACTTATAATTAAGAGCAGAAGGGTAAACTTGTAAACTATGTGTGGGATCGCTGTCAGCGATTGACATCGGAAAAGCTAGTTCATGTTCGCACATTTTTCATCCCTGCCTGAGCTTGAACAGGAAGGTGAACAAACTTTGATCTCTTTGCTCAAAATGCCAAAAGTGCTCAAGTGGTGCTGATAGGAATTGATGATTACCAGGATTCCAAAGGTATAAAGCGCATTAGGGATTAATTGAAAGTCTGCAGATTATGAAGCGGAAAGGATGACGAGCGGAACGGCTAAGTGCAACATTTCCAGCACATGCCGTCTGCTTCTTTTTGTTTCTTTTTTTGTACACTTATCACCTTCGTTATATCCATTACATAGTACATTATTATCGATAAGGTCTTGGGCCCTTAATGGTCAATTGCCATATGGGCCGTCACTCCCCGGAAAATTTATTGTTCGCTACGCTGTTGTTGGAAATTTAACGATCCGTTCTGATTCGATCCGCTGCAGAAACACTCGAGTTCAAAAATTCATTTCACTAGGCATCACGCCAGTCGCTGATTTCAATAGAATTTTCATATTCTAAATTCAATTCAAAAGGTAAAATACAGTTGTTGATTCTCAAATTCCATCCAGTGCTATGCTTTTCCTTAGAATTTATAGATTTGGTTTTGATTTTGTTTTGGAGAAATGATTTTTAGTCCCAGGATTTTAGTCCAGGATTTCCAGTGTTGGAGAAGAGGGTGAATTTTGTTGATAATGGCGTGGTGTGGGTGATGCATCAATTTCTCACCCTCGTTGAAATCCATGATGAAAATGGGCATGGATTCCCTGGGAATTTCATGACACGAAGCCCACTGGCTTTAATGATTATTGCATTAGGACTCTCTCCGTCGTTTCAAGTGCATGGATGCAACTGCAGTTCTTCCGGAGGATGCTTTGTACCCTGTAATTATCTGAGGATTGCTCAGACAGACTGTCGAGTGCTTCTGGAGTTCTTGTTCAAGATCGAAGGGGAAGGGCGCAGAGCTTAATTAACGCCTTAGCTTCACTCTCCTGGAAATAACGTGTCATAATAATAATACATTGCATTCACCCTCAATGCTTTCAGCACAAATCAACAATTGGGACCTTAATTCAACCAAATATAATCAAAAGAATAAAAAACCTTTGAATCTAGAATTCATGGAAGGTTATAAACTTGAATTTAAGAATTAGGCTTTGGATTTGGCAAGCTCTTTGGTGTTATAGGGCATGTATCATAACAAGAATTAGCAGACGAAGCTTCATGGATGTAATTTAGTACTCAAAAGCGTTTATAAATTATCATCCCTGTGTGTATTTACTTTCGTAATTATCACCAAGCATGCGGTTGATCTTTCCCAGCAGTAGCATAAAATACACTAGAGACCAGGAGCAAAATGGATTTCACAGCCCAATTATCAGCCACTTTGTATGAAAATTATGACCAAATGATCTGTTTGTCCACTTTGAAGACCAGTAGTGCGACTTCAGCTATCAGGATTTACTCGTTTCAGCTTTGCAATATGTCTGTGCTTTGCTAAAGGTTGAAAAGCCACTCCCTGGTGTAATCTCCAAACTTGAGGTCTAAAATTCCAGCCATCAATCTTACCCTAATCGCACTTTTAAGGTCCATTTTGACAAAACATTTCCACCATAGTTGCGGACCGGTGGTCACTTTCAGTGTTCCCTTCAATGCAGAACGGTTGAACAGGAACTGTTTAATTCCTTCAATCAGGAAAAGTGGTTGATATTTTTCTGAGCTGGTTCCAAATCATACGGATTTTGATACATACAAACTGTTGCTGGATTTAGCAGCTTGCTAGCTAGCTGTCTGCGTCTCCATTTGTGAGAGGAGAAAAGCTTCTTACGTTTTAAGCTTCCCTTGTTCTTCCTGGTTCAGTCGACCTGAAAATTTAATCGCAAATCGTTTTTCTTTTTTGCAGAATGAGCCAAAGTGGGATTTATTATGAGATCTGAATCGACAGTCGACGGAAGCGAAGATGGAAATTATTCATAGCCACGTTTCCCTTGTGAAGCAAATATTCTTGATTTTCAACCTCCTCCTGGTTTTTACATGGACTGGAAGCCGCTCACAATTTGCACATTATGATGACGATTTTCGACCAATCAGTTTACAGCTCTCAGGTGAGAACATTCTAATAATCTTATTGTCATGTTCGTTCCAGCTTTGGTTGATTTAAAACGAATAATTCGGGAGCTTTAACTTCTGCCTTAGAACAGCCATTGCTGTTGCCTCAAATGGGTTTAATTTATTCATAGGATTACCACCTAGAGATTTCGAAATCCGAAAGAACCGAAAAACCGAGATTAATCTCCAGCTCCATTTCACCAAAGTTGAGGCCATTTAAATTAAGGAAAAGCCAAGACAAAAGGAAAAGAAAACAAAGACAAAATCTCATTAACGTAAATGAAACCGAGGGTATTTTGCGGAAATTAGAAAATGAAAAATTTGTTGAATTCTTCATAACTCTGATGTCATTGGACAACCAAATCTCACTTGGTACAGAACCTTTAAAGCGAGTGGGAATTTCGAATTTGAAAAGGCGACATTCTGGGAGCGCGTAAATTCAAACCACCGACTCCATGAGGGAAACCGGTTTTCGTTTTTTTCGCCCCTTTGATTATTTTCCATACCATTAGTTGTACTAATTGACCCCATTGATAACTAAAACGCTTAATTGATTGACATTTTCAGACGAGAGTTGTAAATTTCCGTCCAAATGGAGTGGCAATTGGTTTCAATCAGGTGTCTCTCTGAGCATATCAATCAATCAAACTTGGATCAGCTCAAAGGGACGCTGTGTCGAAGCAGATGGTGATAAGTTCATTGTTTATAGTCAGTAAGTGACCCTTAGCCTAATTAAAAGTACCTACGAACCTTGTAAAAAGTTCTTGTTTTCAGATACGAAGAGTGCTACCGGTGTGTCGTCTTCCATGAGAAACATATCAACGTCCTTCAGTACAAAGAAAGTAAGCGGCATTCTTTATTTCTTATAAAGACTGGTTTCTTCATTTTGGTCAATTCAATCAATTTTTTATAATTTCCAATTTACAGCTTTTTGCCAAGCTGACCCTAGTGGCCTTTCTCTCCAGAGTCTTTGCCGAAGGATTCCTGGTGATGCTCATCTCTATTCCATGTTTAAATTGGACTCGGTTCCAATCCCATGTCCATTCCAAGGCTCATTTACATTTACATATTCAAGAGGTCAAGGGGTGTGTCATTCCCCGGTTTCTAAAATCGACACTTGTATTCAAAACTCTCAGCTTGTACTCAATTACCAAGCTTGTTATGACGTCCCTGGAACCGAGAGCAAAGGTAATGAAAGAAACAATGGATCATCCTCAAGTATATGGTGATCATGATTTACCTTTAGGAATTGAATTATGGTAATTGAAGAGAGTCATGATCATTTTCTTTTGTTTCATCTTGTAGTGGAAGAACTGGAATGTCTGGCCATGTGGAAAGAAGGAAGTACAAGGTACATGGTAGGGCTTCTGAAGTACCACCATGACCCTTCGTCATATGAAGAACGATTTCGGTGCTTTGCTTATGAACGAGCAGGGAACAAGTTCAGCAGCGATTTTTCTTCATTCGCCGAGAGCTACACGATGGGTCGAGGAGCAGCAGCTAATTTTTCATCATCAACCAACACTGGAGGCGGAGGGAGAAAGCTACTGGACGAGGATGATGCTGACAAAGTGATATTCCGTGTTGCTCAGTCAGGGGATGCGACGTGCCTTGGCCTGAGTGCAGTAGAAGGGTCCAGAACATTGGCACTGAGTAGAGGTAATTTAAAATAATTAATTCCACCACCATCACAATTACATTCAAAGCTCAGCTACATTGTAACTTACAAAGGACATGTTTTCAGCCGTACCTGTCTCCCGGCCATGTCAGTTTCCAAACTGGTTACAAGCCCATGTCCAATGGCTCACACTCGATGGCACCGTTTCTTACGTATTTTCGGATAATATGCTCCGAGTCACTAACCAATCAACCAATGAGGAAGCTCAGACCCTCACATCCGCAATTTGTGCCAAAGACCTAGACCAAAGGTTGGAAAGCGACACTGGGACTTTTGTCCTTCGCTCAACGACAGGATGGTAAGCTTTTTTCCACCATTTTTCATCTCCGGAAACTCCAGTCAAATTCCTTAACCGCTAAAAACTGCGCTTTCTCTGCCTGTGACGCATGTAATAACCCCACATGAACTAATCGTGCATTATTCTCCTAATAGTTTAGTCCTAATTTCATTTTCGAGTGATTAATGGTCTTTCGGGTGACACATAAATGAGTCTGTAGAGGTTCACTGTACTATACGGAAATCTTAAGTCTTTCTAAACTGCTGCTGTTGTAACTCCTGTATGCAAGTCGTGTGTGTTTCGTTTTAACAAGTAGATTGATGGTCTCCTGTGACGAGGTTCATCGAGAGATTTCTGCGGATAGGAAACAACCCCGCAGTTCCATACTGTACTATGGAATATTATTACAATGATTGAAAATTATGACAGTTGGTGACAGGAGACAGTGACAAATTACGGCTGGGGATAGGCTAAGGGAAAAACTGAAATCATTACCAAAACCCCGAGTTCCCTTCATAGACATTTCTAAAAAAGTTTCCCCACAGAACCCTTTCGGCGTAGTTTCTTTTGTATTCCTATGGCCAAGATGTAATTTAACATGTTGAATTTTTCTTATTTCAGTCAAATCGGGTACATATGCCTCCGAGCTTATAGAAGAGAGCCGCATATCCTGGAATTGCAGAAAGGTATGGAGAAAAGTTACTGGAAAATGACAGAACATGATCCAATTTTCTTTTCAGGGAGGCTTACACGAGATCTGGAAGCTGCATGCCATTTATACAATTTTGATGAAAACGTTTTACCATTTGTGACTCTAACTTGTTAGATAGCGTGCAGAATACAAGCGTCTTACAATGGCTAACGTTCCCTTTTCTTTTTGCAGCGCCGACGCCAGAAACTCGTCAATGTCCTTATGTCGGCCATTTTGATATCACTGACACGAGCCTAGTGTCATCGTGTCGCCAGGAAATTAAGGGATCCATGGTCATGGGATGCGCAGATCTTGACTCTATTGAGCTAAGCATATTCTGTGCTAATGTGCTCAAGGCTAAAGGTAAAAAGGCGTTTCATTTTCGACGATTGTCAAACGTCTGGTTTTCTTATGAGCACTAGTAACTTTTTTTTCCTTTTGCAGACACAGAGCAGTACAAGTGCAATGGTTGGTGGGAAGATTCTTCTGGGGATAGTTTCATGATCGTCAGCACTTCTGATCATCGCTACTGCTTCCAGATTCAGGAAAAAGTGCTTGACTTGTCGCCACAAGAACTGAAGCGGATAGATATGGCAGCGGTGGATGATGATTACTCTCTAGGACAAAACGGGTTGGGAGGAAGGCGGTCACAAAAAGTATTCACGTTCGTCAAATACGTTTCCAACTGCAATAGAAGAAGCAAAGGCTCCAGACTGACTTCGGACTTAGCCATATCCTTCAACACCACGAATTTCGGTATGCTATGATTACGGTTCATCATGAACCATAATGAACCTTTCTGTGACAGTATAGGTTTGACTAAACGTTAGAATTTCGTTTTAGGCGTGTGTGTCTTCGGTGCTGCCCATCGTCCCAAAGCTGATGCAACAAGAGCATTCAGTTTCGCTTTCGTCGCCGGAGTTTTCGTACGTTTTATTCTAAGGATTTAACAACCCTTCCTGTGAACTTCTAATCAAGTGACTGACAACTATCGGCTCTGAATTCGTGTCAAACCTAAAATCAATTTGTTTTTCTCTGTTCTTCAAATAAATCTGTGATATTTTTGATTTCTTGCTTTTACTAAGCGAAGAGGATTACGATATACGAGATGTAGCCGAATCATTCGAGGAAGCATTTTGATTCTTTCTTCCCGATAACTAAAGGCGACATCCGGAAACACGTCCCTCTCCGTGGCGGCTGCAATACGTCGGTGAAAAAGTATTTGATTCCCGGTATGCAATACATATAAAACATGAACGACGTGGCCAAGTGGTCATCTCTCTTGAGGCATCAGTATCCCGAAATACCAGGACTGAGTCCCGATTTTTAATAGAGAGAAACAGGATTGAGTCTTGAAAAGGCAGGTCTTTTCCGAGGGTCCGGTCCCGGTGTACGAGTCTGACCAAGCTGACCTGAGTGATAAGTTACTATTTTTTGGGTTTTGCCGACTCTTCCTTTCTCTATGTCAAAGTAATCTGAAATCCCTGTTAACGTGGCAAAGTTATCGTAATGTTTATTATAATGCTGGGTCATCGTGGTACTTCAGTTTGAAATGACCGTGAAAGGGAGGAGCCTGTGTTCATTGCCGTACCAATGCCGAGAAGGCGTTACCGGTCTACTGATATGTGGTATGCCGTGCCCCGACATACCATGTTTAACGTGTGGGCATGCATCTACTACTCTTCAGTTTACCAGAGGGAGGGGTGAAGGGAGCAGAAGAGGAGGAAAGAGAAAAGGACAAGAGACTTTTGAGTTCCATTTTGTTCTCATATGTGCCAGTCTCTTCTTGTCTGTCTGCTGACACACTACTTTTCCAGGCAGGTTTATCTCCGTCTCTTCCCTCCTGATTGTACCCTTGCTTTACTTCACCAAGTACTGGAACCTTTCACATCACGTAGGACAAGTGAGCTCGACGCTTTCCAAATCCAAGATGAATTTGAGATCATCCTACTCCACTGCAGAGCCTGCTAAAGCAAACAAACAGGGACCAAAATCGGCTAAAACGTAAGCAAGCGTTTATTCTATTGCCTTTTGGAAGGATATGGTTAACAAAGGCTAGCCCTACTTGTGGCGGTGGCTATTCTAATCAATAGATAGTCTCTTCACTCCGAAAAACATACATACATACTAGTGGCCGGTCTTCGTCCCTTTTACTACGTAGGGGAAGTCTGTGTGCTCAACGAAGGTTCCTGTTCCTGTTCCGAGTTTACAAGATCTTGTGGAAAAAAAACTTTTTTGCTCTCCGTTGCTTAGCCTTCGTTTCCATTACTAGGGTAAGCTGGTAACTTTCCAAAGTGAGTAATTTTTTTTTTTTTTTTTTTTAAATCGAAATACTTTTATTTAATGAAATTCTTAAACTAAATCACTTCACTTCTTAACTACAACATTAGAGGTAGAATATTTCGTCCAGTCTCCGACCGGACGGGAGGGTTCCGAGAATTGAAGCTGCATTTC
>VNWY01001128.1:0-20235 GCA_009869845.1 Pseudachorutes palmiensis | reverse complement strand
TTTCCAAATTAGGTTCCAGCTGGAATTGCTTCAAATAATGTTCCATTTGGCGTCTCCTTGACTGGACGTCCAAATACAGAAGAAGTTTTGCTGCGGCTCGGGAGCAGTATTGAAGCCGGATTTCCGGCTAGAATACCACCAACGTTTTTAGCTTAACTGCAATTGACACCAAAATTAAGCGATAAGTTTATCTCGAATCAAAGTTCAAAGCACCGACAAGTAGATTTCGCTAATTCCAGTAAATAAGACAGTGCAGTTAATTTGGTGAATTTTGTCAAATGGTTTCCAAGGGCCTTAACACTTTTCAGCGTTCTTCCGTACCACCATACAAGTTCCAATGGGAGTGAAAAACAACAGACAGTCACACAGATTAAATAAATCACAAATGCACTAGAAATGTTACCCTTTAGTGAAAGAACTTTTGGTGTTATTAACTCCATGTGTTGCTGAATTCGATATTTCTTCATCATATTTTGAGCCTCTGCTGGATACAGAATAGAATACCAGTTGCTCCAAAGTTCTTTAATTCCATTTTGCATTAGAAGCTGAAGTCTCCTGGAAATTGCTTTTGTGATATCATAACTCACAAATCTTTTGGCTAAAATTAAATAGTCCAAATTTATCCGCCGAAGTCGTTGCTTGCCCACTGCATAGTGAATCGTGTCTTGTTTTAAATTGCAATAAGCCGCAAATGCGTTGGAATCTTCCTCACTTCCAATAAACAGAGTGCGTTCTGTCGTCAGCATCCTTCCGTTCAAATATTCAAAGTAGCTTAATCTATCCCAGTTGCCACGCAAACCTTGTTTATCCGGGAAAAGGGCTAGCGAGGACCCAAATAAAAATAAACTTTTATATCTTGAAATATTGTTTGCTGCACTGTCAGAAATAAAATACACCTCTGATGATGGCTTGCATCCGGCTAATTGAATACGACGTTGGCAGAAGGTTTCACCTGGTGGAATGGGAAAGTTTTCAAGTTTTCCACCATGCAAAGATATCATTTTCTTAATTCGGTTACAATATGTTGAGTTCGGTTGAACATTGTTGCACTTCAATTCACATTTTCCCCATACGAAGCATTGACAGTATGTAATATCTCCCACCTTGATTACCGTCTCATCGTAGCTCAGAAGGTCAATGAATGAATCAATATGGAAACTAGCGAATTTGTCAAGGTCATGAAGCTTTGACCAGCTTGTCAACCAGGGCGGGTAGACTACTAGGAATCCTGTTACAATCCCAACATAAGCTTCAACTACGATCACCATTAGCAAAAACCATACCCCAAGGGTAAGCTTAAAAATGGTTTTCGCCTTCCCACTCAGTAGACTAGGATTCAGATGAGGAGCTGAGCGGAGTAGAGTAGCCACAGTTGCAAGTAATGCGCTACTATACAATCCCTTATTCTTGCTTTTAACAGAAAAGAAAACAACCGGCAAAGAAACGGTAACGGCCAAAGTACAAGTCCAAATGTACCTGTCATAAGGATGTAAATAGAACTCATAATTCTGCACCCGACTAGTCCCGAACCTGGTTGTGTAAGAAATGTATTTCTCTTTATCAGGTACAAACTCCGGCCTTGAATTGAAACTTCCTCGATCCAAACTTTGAAATACGGTGATGAGTCCTTCTTTAGCTCTTTTTTTCAAAACTTTCATTGTAACCAATTCATTCGGAAAATGCTTTGGAACCCACTGATCCATAACATCTGCTACAAGCTCTTCTAATAAATCTGAGGACTTCACACTGGACACAGTTTGCTTTACAAAAGGTAAAGCTCGTCTCATATTGTTGTCATTCATGAGTGTGAAGCTAGACTGATTGAAAGAGATATTTAGAGTATTCCAAAAGCCGTTATAATACTCTCCGGATTTGGTGATGGTTGCTTCGTTCATGATCAACACTGTTCCGTTCTTTGTAGCTCCAGCAAGAGCTGTATCGAATGAATAACGCACTCTAGCTGCGGGTGTGAAGTTTAGCGAAACAAAAAGTGGGTATTGGAGTGTATGAGATTTTAGGCAGGTACTATTTGTGTTTTGATCAGCCAGCAGAACTAAATTGTGCACGAGTGTTCGGGCGGTTGTACGTGGGTCAATGCATTCTTCCGTGTTGTGAACAACAAATATAACATAGTCAGCTCGATCTCGGAATGGAAGAATGTTACCGAAATATTGAAACCAAAATGCGCAACTTCCAGGGTTACCTTTTAATTTTGACTTGAGTGGGGCAGGTTCCCATCTGAGGTTCCACTCCACAGGATAAATCAGCATGTATACGGTGCAGTAAAGATGTCTTCGAGGAGCCACGTAGGTGTTCCAGATTGTAGACAGATTGAAAGCCCCAGAGTTCCTGGGTACTGGCCGGAACCATGTTTTTGGATATGAGATAGGAGTCACTGGTGAATGTCCACTTTCGAACTTTAAGTTGTGGTAAACAAAAGTCCAACACTTTGGAAAAGAGTCAGAAATATCCAATGTTTCCTTGTGTGAAATATGTCGGAAAAGCACAAAAGGTGCGCTATATATAAAACACAAGAACAATACAACTAGACGCGCTCCCTGGCTTAACAAAATGTACTTCATCTTTGGTAGAATCTTAGCTTGTATCTATGTTATACACTCTAAGAGGAGTAAGCTTGGGAAAGTTAGCTGTAGCGTGTAGGCTCCTTCTTTCTAGGACTTTTCCAAGTAGACTGGTTGGCTATCATAATGCCAACTCACGAAAATAATTATTATTTGCTACCACCGCTGTGGGTAGGATATACTTACAGCCAATCGTCTTATAGCATAATTCTAGTTTGTTGTTTGAATAAATCATAATAGGGTTCAACAAAGCAGCGAATTATTTAGGAAAAAACCAAAGTGTTCCATTACTGCTTTTCTTCATATTTTATTAAAATTCAGGCCAAATAACGGGTGTCTGAGGAAAATTGGCACAAAGTTTAGGCCTAATTTCAGAAGTCTTGCCGAAACAATAGGAACTTAAAACAGTTGGATTCAATTCTATGGATAAATCCGAAAATGAACTTATACCAACTAAGAAAGCAAAAGATTATTGAACAGATAAAAAACAAGTTTTTGATAATTATTCAGTTAATTCAAATTTGTAGGTTTATTTCTAACTATTGGGAGATATGGACTTCCCCGTTTCAAAAGATTACTTGAGCCTCCCCCTTCACCTGAAAATTACACCGACGATACAGTTTCTAATTAGAGAAGACGTTTGTAGAAGAATATGCAGTGGAAATGGGGATCGCGTTGCTTGAAATTACGTAATTATGACAGAAATTGCAAAAAATTGCCAATCCGATTAAGCTTCAAAGTCGGGAGTGATAGTAGCCTAGTGGTTCTAGGTTGGTATAATGCCGTAGTTCGGCCGTAAGTTCAATACTCACGAACCCAAGGCAATTTTTCAGTCCTCACTCTGACTGCCCTAGGGCACCACTAACCATGGTGACCCGTAAGGGAGGGGAGAGAATGAGCCTGATCAGCTTGGGGTGGCTATTCTAATCAATAAATAGACTCCCCAGTCCATAAAACATACATAAATACATACATACAAACTTCAAAGTCAAAGTGAGCCGCTAAACCAAGGGTAAACGGGGTCATCCTGTAGTAATAATTCATAAAACAATTGTTCTTCGAAACCCTCTACTTTGAAAACCGAGCTTTGGAAAGTTCTATTTTCAGAGGAGCGGAAGTACCACACTGTAATTTAAATATTTGAAACGCTGCGGCATTTTTTGAAAATGCTGCAGTGCCTTTATTAATCAGGAAAACAACTTTTAGAGTTTCAGCCAGCCCTGACTACTGAACATTGCATAGCAAGCCTAGGTTTGAATGGAATCCATATGGTCGAATTTCCGGATGTAAATGAACAGTTGTAGTGTAGAGTAGTATTAGAATAGAATAGAATTAGCTCGAACTCTCGTTAGCTCGTTAATTCATTCTTATCACGCGAAAGCTCTAAATATGACACGTTGAAGATGGGAGGAAAGTATATTCAACTTGAATTAAGGATCCCCCTTTTGTATTTAAAATCATTTTAGGGGCATTGGGACGAGCAAATCAATTTATAATATAATAATTTAATATAATTTAAATATAATTTAAACAAAGACGTCAACTAAGGAACTCTCACGTACACAGAGACAATCCGGATGGCTTCAGCTCTGGATCAGTAATTACAGCGAGTGCAACAGGATAAGGCGGAAGTGTATGGAAATTGGTCTGCATGTGCTAACTGCAAAGTACACAACTAGGTCTGGTGCATCTAAATCAGATAAAAACTTCACACCGAAATTCGAAATAAAGTTCAGAGAAAACCTAAGTTTATATTGGAAAAGCTATATTTACTTTGGTGAATTTTTGTCGAATAGAAATGTTTAAATTTATGTATACCAGCTTCTTTAACTGACAATTTCATATTCCAATTGTTGTGAAGTTGGTTGAATTCAGCCTACAATTCCTTTCGTGGTGATTAGTAGTTTGGCAGTGTAGTAAACTAATTTCCCAAGTACTAGAATTGTATTTGGTTTCTTGTAGTGTCCGAACGAATTGATCTTAATTTTTAGTTGGTTAGATTTGGCATACTTTAACATTAAATTACGCTCTGCTGTAGAACCATAATTCCTCCATTTTGTCCAAGATTTCAACACTTTTTCAGATATGGAATTGATATGTCCAAATTTGAAATAAATTAAAGTCAGTAAGATTATGCTTCCTACTCCAGCACAAGTAAATATAACCCAATGAATTTTAGACATAGTCGAGTGGTACTTGATTAAATTGAAGCTTGACATCACTGCAATAAAAAGCATGGCGTTATTCAAAATTATTTGAAGAAAGCGACTGCCAATTTCGTTGTAGTCGTCGATGAGGACTTGGAAGGATCGATAGATTATCACTACTTCGGCAGGCCTTCGGATTTCTGGTTTTGTGAATGCACTCTCTCGTGTCGTCATCCTTTAGTTAGTGATGATCGATTAGAGTGTTAAATATTTTGTTTTAGATTTTCTTACCGAATTTCTACAAGGGCGGCGTTAGTGACGTAGAAGAACGAAACCATTAGCACCACCATCAAGTAGATTCCTGACATTGCTGCGAGTACAACAAGCTGATGAGCTGGCACTGTAATAATTAAAACCCAGATGTCGCTTGGATTGGGGAGTAGTGATGTCAAGTGTAGTTCCGTGTGACCATATTCAATTGACATAATAGTCAAAGCAAGAGGTTGAATTAGGACGCATGTAACACCAATATTGAGACAAACCATTTCTAACTCAGATTGCCACCGTGGATCTGCAGATTCCAACCGGCAAAACCTTTCTATAGTTTTGAGAATTATTAGCCAAAGCTTTTTAGTTTCTGTTTGAATACCCTTTACCTTGTAATTTGAGAATGAAAGATATATTCCTGTTGATAAAGTAGACCCAATCTTTCCCATTTAGGATAAAGCTAAGTTGTAGTGTGTTAGATAAAAGGTAAACCGCTGTGTGACAAATTTGTAGAATATAAAAGAAGAAATCATGATGCTGAGCAATTAAGCTCATCGCCAGCCGTATTGTCAGGAAAGCTTGATAGGCAAAGTAAAATGCGGTAATGCACTTCCAACCAAAAAGCTTCCTTTTAGACTCCACGTATTCAACCCGTTGGATGCTCTGGTTCCAGTTAAAAGGACAAATTAAAAAGAAATGTGCATAACGTACAGCCCATCCTATTATCTTCAACGTATTTGGTGTTAAGAACCTCATTCTGTAACTTCACAGGGAAAGACTGATAGAATATTGGAATACAGGCAAAACGAACGTGGACGTTATTCGGTTATTCGTGCAGAATAAAATTATCGGACGTCCAGAAGTGACCATGTCGCTAAACCATATTTGCGGTGTAGTTATATCGTTCAGAATAAATTGTTTGAGTAATCTTTGAAATTGGGGGCAAAATAAACAGTCTTTATGACAGAAGCGATACAGGGTTGACTTTGACGGAATTTGGAGTAATTTTACCTCATTTTCGATAATTCAAACTAAACCCATTGATCTGAAACAAAATGAAAGACGACTGAAAATATTAAAATTATCACAATGGTAACTTCACACACTTTGTTCCTAGCTCCATTTGTAGACTTAATTTTTGTTCAAATACGCAGACGAAGAAGATTTTTGTGAAGCTCCTGTCAGGAATTTAGTTTTAGAACTCACTAAGAAAAAAAAATTGTTTGTTTGTTTAATCTGTGTATTTCTAATCCTAACGTGCTAACGTAATTATCATTAGTTCAACTTATGCAATACAAACTCGTTTTCCGTTTCGAAAATAACACAAGGGTCCAGTGTAGCATTTGCAAAGCGACTTTCCAGTTTCTTCAGACGGGTTGCAGCCATTCATAATTGCCTTAGCTTGGACGCAAATTGGAACACACTCTTTACAATCCTCGACAGGCTTCGTGAAGTCACCCATTCCTGTCTTCATTTCGAATATACTAATCACCAAAATGAAAATATAAAGGAGTAGTTGCATTCTGCTGAATGTTAAATAATAAATATAAATTGTGCGTCCTCGCAAAGCTCAAAATTATAGTGTTGACGGTATAAATGGAAAAGAAACTGAACAGTACACTTAAGCTAACCTTCAATTTAGGAATAAAATTCAAAGCAAATTGAACTCCATTGTCTCCGGGTATCATAATTTTATCTTTTATATTTCTATTATTTACCATAGCTTCTAATAAGCCACAATGCAACCGTTTGATTTAAAATTTTACTTTAAGGACAAAGCGTATAGTTTATAGCGATCGGGAACAACCATGTTTTTGAGTTTATTAAATTATTAAAAAATACAAACATTAAAAAATACAAATGCAGAATAAACAAGAATTTCAGTTTTCACTACATCCCATATTTTATAAGTTCAGATGTTATTCAACCACTAAAATTGCAAGATTTAAATTGTGGAAATAGCACACTTTCAGAATGAGATTGCGGGATTATTATTTTTGGGAGATGATGTCACGCCTCACCATATTCATATGAACGGGTTTGCTATATGTGTCAACCCCATATGCAAAATATGACTGAGGAAGTGCAAATAAAATTGATAACCACAACATTTGGTGCCTGAGTCATGATAAGAAGGGAGTGTCTTTCTCCTAAAAGCAGGATTTTGGAGTTATTATTAATTCACAGAAAACTTGTAAACAGTTGGAAATCAACGAGGTTGTAAGCTTCTTAGGACATGTCAGAGGAACAAGACTACGACGACCTGTTCGGCGACATTTTGGGAAGTCTGTCCGAATTCGGAGACGACGAAGCTGAGTTTGAGGAAGTATATGTGAACCAAATACTCACAGTTTCTGAAGCAACAAGTATGGACGAAGAGGATCTTCTCGACCAATACGAAGCAGAGTACGAGTACTTGTTCCAAAACTAAGTCATTTTGATTTCATTTATTTGGGTACGATTGACAAAATATTACAATTTATTGGATAACATTTTTAAAACAATTATACCTTTAATTGTAAGCTAAATCATTTTTGAGTTTAATTAGCACGTAGCCACATTCGTATACGATATCCAAAATAAGGTGTCAAACTATTACAACAATTGTTAATTCTAGCAATAATTACATTCCGATTGACACATTTGTATGCGATTTCGATTACAATAGAACATAGTGAAATTAGTAAACAGATCAAGTGCACAACGAATAAATAATAAATATTTGTATTCATGTTGAGTGGTACGAATAGCTTAGTTTGATCAATTAATTTTCCAAACAGTTTTCGCATGTATCTGAAAAACGAACGTTCTTTGTATAAATTTGTCATTTCCACCAAGTTTACTTTAATTCCGGATTGTTCAAAGACTCGACTGACTTTGGTGATGGTACGCCTTGCAACGCTTAATGGATAAATGATGTAGCCTACAGCATACTCGTGAAATACGTTGGAAGTGTTATACACAAGATACAATTGGGATTTTATACCTCTAGTCCTGTTAAACTTTTGGATGTAACTGAGAAGCAGAATCTCCCTCTCGTATCCAACGTAAAATGTTTTGTTGCAACCCAGCAGTTCATCCAATCCATTCTCATAGATGCAATCAGGTGGGTTCAAGTCCTGTATCATTTTAAATAACGACTTTTGCCTCCGAGTGTAGTTCCCACTCGGTTTTATATCTCGCAAATGTCCTTTCTTAATCAATTCTACTAGCAACGATATTTTTCTATCGTTTTCGATGTGACTCAGCAGGTGAAATTTCTGTTCAAGTGCGAGAATATCCCTGCATTCCATCAACTCTGGTAATTTCAGTTCAGAAAATTTAGTTCGTTTTCTCTTATCCCTCAGCCCTTTCTCAGCAGCACAACACGAACTTCTCAACTGGAACTTGGATCTGGGAATTAGTCCGTATTGAGATTCAACCAACCTGTGTTCCATTTGAATAGCAGCGTCCAAGGAGTCTAGTCCTACTCGTTTAAACGGTTTAACAGCAGCTGTCGTCACAATCCCTTTGTAACCGTTAGACAGTACAATAGCCATTAACAGAAATGTTCCAGTTATTAGAACAAACGGAAGTTTCAAGTGTGACTTCAACATATAAGAGTGTTCCAAAAGGAATGAAACCAGTGCAAATGGAGACACACTTTCAAGTTTCCGATAAAATTTTGAAAACACGTAAATAAGACAAATTAAAATTACCAGGAAAGCCCATGACTCTGTATCATACGGATGAACCAAGTGGGCTAAAGTGGTAACAGTTTTCAACCCTGAGCATGTGACCAAAACAACCTTTTCTGTAGCCTGCATATTAAACTGAATATCTTTGTCATTAAGGTATTTAACTATTCTTCCATAATTTACAATTACGTACCAAATGGTTGGTTTGGAATTCTTCAATTCATTTTCACTTACGAGTCTGCTTTGGTTGAAAGTTTCGTGTAACAAGAATGCGAGGCTGTGCTTATCCAGGTATTGCTCTGACATTGAGCCACTTGGTTGTCGAGAGTTTACAACTATTGTAAGTTGCAAGTTGTTTTTCCTTGTGGTATCAATCCATTGAAGAACTGGTTTAGTTGCAGTCGTGGAGGTAACATGCATGCCGGATTTAATAGGCAATAGACCGAACAAGCTGACTCCTATTTCAACGGTATAACTGGCTTCAGTTACGTCGCCACTGCTAACACTCAGAATCAATAGAGGGAGCCTAATGTATGTATCCCATTCTAGTTTAAAGTCGCTGAAGTTCATCCATGGTATGTGACCGGACTTTACTTTTTCATCGGTAGTCAGTGTTTGCATTCGTATGTGAGGTGGGAACAGAGGTAGATATGGCTTTGGCAAAATATTACGATCTGGACCGATGGCTATTTGTTCTGATCGACTCCAGTGGTGATTGAGATGCCAGTAGATGTCCTTCTCACCGAATCCAGAGGGTGGGTAGATTGTCATGACCCCAATGCACCTAGTGCCCTTGATATTGTAGTTACGGTGAATATAAGGACAGACCCTACTCTTGTAAATAGTCATTCCAGTAGCAGTTCCATAGGTGTAGGTTGTACTCTTCGTATCACAAGCAGACAAGTTGTAGGTTGTAAACATAGGTTGGCTTATCGCAATCGGATACAAGGGTTCACTAAAGTCAATGGCTTTATAGAAAATCAGAGTGGTAAAACAAGTTTTCAAATTAAGAAGCAAAGGTGCCACGTTAATGTACACCATCGTTGAAACTCAATCTTTATTGAACTGGTAAAGGTACAAATGATTCTGACGATTTTCCGTACCTTGAATTCTGTCCCTCTGTGACTGTTTTTTATCTAGAATCCAATCCTGGAGAGTTGAAACTAAGCTTCGAGAACGTTAAATTATGTATCACTTAGCAAACTTTGTCAAGATGGAAACTCACAAAAAGATAACCATGCAATACCTCAGAGAAATAAAGTCTTAAGGTAAACATGTTTTTCAGGCATGACATGATCGAATTCATGGACTTTGACATATAGATTTATAAGACCCCGCACTACAGAAGGGGGTTCAAAGTCGACCCCAAAATTCAGTCGAGGTCAAAGGATAAAGAGAGGTTATTTCAACATCGAAACTTGCGTTTGCCTGTCCATATTTTTCACCATTAACAATATGCAATCCATGAATCAAAACAAATGCTAAACTATTATTTTTTTTGCAAGGACTCGTGGACTTCATGCGTTCAAGATTTGGTCTTTCTTAGCCACCATGCAAATACAAATTCGAATGGCAGTGACAAGCAGCATGCAGTGAAACAAACCAAGTAAATCACAAATGCACTTGAAATATTACTCTTCAGCGACAGGACTTTTGGGGTAATTGACTCCAACTGCTGCTGAATTCGATATTTCTTCACCAGATTTTGAGACACTGTTGGATACAAAATGGAGTACCAGTTCCTCCAAAGCTGTTTAATTCCACTCTCCACTAGAAGCTGAAGTCTCCTGGAAATAGATTTGGAGTAATCATAGCTTACGGCTTTGTCGGCTGTGACAAAGAAGTCAGTGTCCGATCGCCGAATATGTTGGTTGCCCACTGCATAATGGATATCTTCTTCTTTTGAATTGCAATAAGCCGCGAATGCGTTGGAATCATCCTCATTTCCCAGAAACAGAGCGCGTTCTGCGGTTGCCATTGTTGCTTGTAAATAATCAAAGTAGCTTAGTCTATCCCAGCTTAAACGTAAACCTGACTTATGCGGGAAGTGTCTATCCGAATTTCTCAGTATAAACAAGTTCTTATATCTAGGATTAGGTACTGCTGCTTTCTCTGAAATGAAAAATAAATTGGACACTGGCTCGCATTTTGTGATGTTAATGTAACTATGGCAGAATGCTTCATTTGGTGGGGCTGGAAAGTGATTAATATTTCCACCAAATCGAGTGATCTTTTCTTTCACTTGGTTACAATATGTTCTGTTGGGTTCAATACCGTTGCATCTCATTTCAAATTCTCGCCATACGAAACATTGACAGTATGTGACATCTCCCACACGGCCAATTACCATGTCTTCAAAGCTCACAAAGTGGAGAAATATATCGATCTCATACGTGACGAACTTGTCAAGGTCATGAAGCGTTGACCAAGTAGTCTGCCAAGGAGGGTAGACTACTAGGAATCCTGTTAAAATCCCAACATAAGCTTCAACTACGATCACCATTAGCAAAAACCACACCCCAAGGGTAAGCTTAAAAATGGTTTTCGCCTTCCCACTCAGCAGCCTAGGATTCAGATGAGGAGCTGAGCGGAGTAAGGTAGCCACAGTTGCAAGTAATGCGCTACTATACAATCCCTTGCCTTTGCTTTTAATAGAAAAGAAGAAAACCGGTAAAGCAACGGTAACGGCCAACGTACAAGTCCAAATGTACCTGTCATAAGGATGTAAATAGAAGTCGAAATTCTGCACCCGTGTAGTCCCAAACCTTGTTGCAAAAGATAGGTATTCTTCTTTACCAAGTACAAGCTCTACCCTTGTATTAAAAAAGCTTTCTCGATATACTTTTCGAATTGCGAAGAGTCTATCTATTGCTGCCTGTTTCATTTTTTTCATGATGAAGAAGTCGTTTGTCAATTGCTTTGGAACCCATTGATCCACAACATCGGTTACAAGGGCTTCAAACAAAACTGGGTATCCAAAAGTCAACAACGACTGCTTTACAAAAGGTAATGCTCGTCGCATGTAGTTGTTATTCATGAGTGTGAAGTTCGACTGATTAATCGACCTATTTCGAGTATTCCAAAACCCGTTATAATACTCACTGTATTTGGTCAAAGTTGTTTCATCCATGACAAAAGCTGTTCCGTTCCTTGTCGCTTCGGCAATAACCGTATCCAACGAATAACGCATGGCTATAGCGGGGATGCAGCTAAGCCACACCAAAAGTGGATATTGGTAGGTATAAGATTCTAAGCAACTATTATTTGAGTACTGATCAGCCAGCAGAACTAAGTTGTGGACGAGTTGGTACGGACGTTCAAGTGGGTCAATGCATTCTTCTGCGTTGTGGACAACAAATATAACGTAATCAGCTCTATCGCGGAATGGAATAGTTTCACCCAGATAATCAAACCAAAATGCGCAACTTCCGGCGTTGCGTAGGGGCCTCGACCTGGTTGTACGTTCCCATTTGAAGTTCCACTCGACTGGATAAATCATCATGTATAAGGTGCAGTAAAGATGTCTTCGAGGAGCCACGTAGGTGTTCCAAATTGTAGACAAATTGAAAGTCTCATAGTACCGGTTCACTGGTGGGAACCACATTTTGGGATATGATATTGGAGTCACTGGAGAATGTCCACTTTCAAAGTTTACATTGTGGTAAATAAAAGTCCAACAGGCAGGGAAAGAGTCAGAAATATCAAATACTTCTTTGTGTGAAATATTTCGATATTGCACAGATGATGTGTCACATAGAAAACAAAATAAAAGCACAATTCCCCGGGCAGCTCGATTTGACAAAATGCACTTCATCCTTTGAAGAATGGTGACATTAGTTTTAAGACTGCTTTGGAAAGTAGTCGGTTTCAAGGATATGGGCTTCTGTTGTTCCTTTTGTCGGACTTAATGACTATCGTGTGCCAGTTATGACCACATCCGTTTTGTGTTATCAATTTTTGCATCGCCTCGATTGGCGGTCTGAATAAATAACAACATAGATTCAACAAAGTAGCGACGAGGAAATAATTGTAGTGGAAAACATTTCTTTTTGGAAACTGTAGAATGAAGAACTGAAAATAGTTTTAAAGAATTTCGATCTTGCAACTTTAATGACCACTTTTAGACTCATTTTATTGTCACTCGACCCTTTCCAATTGGTATTTTCGGTTAGTATAATCTTTAGTTTGCAAGCTTAGGATAATTGATCCCATTCACATCATCAGCTTATAAAAAGTGTCACGGTACGACAGACGCAGAATTTTATTGACCTGTATGTGAGTAACTCAAAGTGACAAGAGAACCTCGTGTCGTGTCGTACTAACAGACAGCAAAATTGTAAAGTATTTTTGTAAAGCTCTATTTATCAATTTAATATAAGTTCTTCCTGTACCTGCTGGAGCGACTGGTTTTGGAAGGCCCGTCATTTATGTAGGTAAAGGACAAATTGCTCCACTTTTCTTCATAGATTCTTAAAACTCAGCACAGCTAGGGTTGAAAGTGGTAAAGAAAAAGGAAAGAAAATAAGGTAGACGTCGTGGAAGCTCTATAAATGATTCACGTCAACGTTTGCTCGATACTGCGGTCGATGTCAGTTGTTGGAATGGCCAGTTTATCTGCATTGTTATTTTATTTTGGGATTTTCATCTTACATCTCAACGTTTATTTAATTTTACAACATATTGCTCTGGTACGACGACTAAACTTGGATCCCCTTTCGTCCATTTTGCTTCCTGTCCTTTGACTACTCCGATTGAAAAGTTCTGTAAGAGGGATACCATAAGGAGAAGCATTGTGTCCATCGCCATTTGTTCACCCGGGCAATCTCGTTTTCCTAAATTAATTAGAAACACATACTTATTAAATTAGTGGTTAAACATTGATCATAGGTGCATCAATGGTCAATGACCCTTTACCAATTCCGAATTGAAGCATAACTCTGTCAACCCTGCTAAAGTCCAAAGAATGTCCATCTAGTTGCAGAAATCGATCAGGACGATAAACTTCAGGGTCTATCCAGAAATCTTGATCATGAAACACTGGGTACAAAAACATTTGAAGACAAGATCCTTTCGGAATCAAGTATTTGCCAATCCGTATGTCCGCCGTGGCCTTTCGAGATGGTGGTAAAGGAACAACTGGAGCATGGCGCATGGCTTCAAGAATACATGCACGGATGTAAGGCAAGCTTAAAATGTAAAATTCTTTTAGTAAAAGTAATAAAAGCCAATTACTCTTAGTAATACCTAGGAACATCGTCGATAGTGATTTCACGGCTTCCATGTTCGGAAACCTTAAGAATTTCCTGGAAAGCCTTTTCTTGGATGTCTTGATGTATGGTAAAATAAAGTATTGTCCAGTTCATTATGGAGCTGGTGGTTTCAGTTGAAGCGAGGAAGAGATCCAGTAGTACTGCAACCAGTTCTTCCTCTGCAATGAACACTTTAGCAAAAATCCTGTGTGGTTATGTTGTTGCAAACATATTTACCAGTGAAGCAAGTATTTTTACTCCCTTTTTTCTTCTCAATTTCGTCGAGGAAACATTCGACAAAATTTTCAGCATTTTTCCGAACTCCTCGTTCCTTTTTTGCAGTTTGAACCAGGCCTTGAGCGAATTCTCGACATTTCTTATGAATTTCCGCCTGCGCTGTGAACCCAGACCAATTTGGGAATAACTTTAAAAACGGAAATGCTTGCAAGTGGTTCCCTGGGCCCGTTATTTCTGCTGTTTTGTTGTTCAAATTAATTTGTTCCTTGACAGACTCTGGGCCAAATCGGTGACCACCAACAGCTCTCCAGATGCAGTTGATCATAATTGCAGTAAGACGACTTTGCTCCACATTCCAGACTCCGTTCTCTTTGGTTTCATTTTTGATGTCGTTCAGAAACCACTGCAATTCATCCCGAATCGAATCACCAAAAGTCCTACGGTCCAAACCAAATTCCCGAAGTCGACTGACTGTAAATTTTCTTAGTTCTGTCCAATTCTCTCTTCCCCAAATTATTCCTTGCATAACAAAAGTGTACTCAATTGACCCTTCATTTGTAACAATTAAATGCCTACCTCGGAATTCCCCATCAAATCGCTGCTCAATGAATTGGACACGATGTCTCTCCATATTGGCTTCAGGGCGTTTCAATATATCTTTGATTAACTCGTATGAAGATATTACAACTGAAACAAAAGTGAAACTTTGGTTTGATATAAATTAGCTTCACCACTATTTATTTACCTGTTGCTGGATTAAATCCAAACTTGAGTGTCATCAAAGGCCCATATTTTTTAACAAGTTCCACCATCTGCTCATGCGGATATTTAGCCTTGATGGACGCCATCTCTGGCAATGTTCCTAACAGCCACCATTGAAACGGCCCTAATGAAAAAATATCGTTCATAATGTGTATACCATTTTTGAATGTTTCTGAATACTTTTAATTTACCGGGTGGACATTTTGAGGAATAATTCTTTCTTAGCCAAAGGAATATCCCAAATACGCCCAAAAGAAGGGCTAATGTGATTGAAAATTCAGGCATATTCAAACTGCGCAAAGTCCCGAATTTCTGTGCTATTATTTCTGTTTTGTGCATTGGTAGAAGGGATAGTAAGGCAATTGAACTAATGATAAGATTAGATACTGCAGTTGATGAAAACATCACAAAATATGTGGGTTAGTGAGGGTACATAACTTCATTGGTTGATTACTATGAACACTACACCTCCACAAGTGGGGATTTCTATGAGCCAAAGATTTCATTACCTATGTCACCACATTGTTATCACAAACCTCATTTATATTACCTTGTTAAATCAAGGTTAACAACAACACAAGAAATTTCATCACTCAGATGACGACATCTAATGTTAATATAACCTTTCTGGTATGAAAGCAGCACTGCCAAATTATGGAATCATAATAATCAAAAAGTGTGTAATTTCCAATCGCAATTTGATATCGAAGCAGAGCTACTTCATGAATGTGAATTTCTTACTTTCCATTCTTACTTTTGAACAGGTTTCTAAAATGGGTGCAGAATTCAGAATTCTTACTGCAGACGAACCAGATTGTGAACCATATTTTGGATGTGCTAATAACATTTACTGCAAGAATGTCAACAATTCTACGCTACTTTACAACTATTTGATTGAATGACACAAATAATTATGCTTTTGCATTTTGATACTGAACTTTCCAGAGCTGATTGACTGACCCAATGTCGCATGGAAGTTGTACAATTTCAGTTTCAGAAGTGGCCGTGACGCAAAAACCGCTATGGTAGTTTTTTAGTTGAACTACAACCATATTGTCATTTTGTTTCAGTGGATTCTCCTTGGACGCTTCCTGTGTTAGAGACATAAATCAGCTTTAAATTTTTATTATTTTTAAATTATTTTCCGGCCAATTACCACTTGCACTGCAGTCCACAGTTGGCTTGCAAATCTTGTTCCACAGGGAAGGGACTGAATAGGAGCATTTTGCTTTGCTTTGTCACTTGCTGTTTTCCCAGGGACACCCAAGCAGGTACGGTTGAAACGGAACTTGATGTTCTCATTATTCATTTTCTGATTAGGAAACATTATGAACATTAGTCTAAGCTTTTGATCAGTGATGGTTAGAAGGGTTACCTTCCATGGGTTATCAGGCAAGATGTTCTGCTCGATGACTGTTGCATCGCACGTTTCCAATTTCAACGAGGTTGCGTCACTCAGACTCAAACATTTGTTTCCAAACCCAATATTTTCGATTGTTGGATTGGATAGGATTTGGAGGTCAACACAAGAGCGGAACATTTGACCTGCGCCTCCGATATAGCTAAATTGAATGGCGCAAGAATCGCAAACGAGACCTTGTGGAAGACGAAGTATTGCCGAGAACCAAATTGAACCAGGACCATTAATGATCTTGACTCGGTCCGAAGTGAAACTGACGTCTTTCTTATCTTCTTCCGGAACTCCGACTACTTCCAAGACGTGTTTGTTATAGCAATCCTGAGTTTCATTAAGAAATGGAGTTTCACAGAGCCGCCATTGTGCAAAATTCCCATGTGGAGCCCACATGTTGATCAAGACATTGATGTCTTGGTTCATTGCGTATACAATCGTCGGTCCTTCCGTTCCAAATTTCCCACCAAACTCAAAAGACCTTGGGGCTGGAATTGGAAGTTTAGTATTGTAATCTATCAATCGGTCCCCGCAAACGCCACACTTTTCTCCAAGGATGGAAGGCTGTCGGATTCCAACGCCATCTTGCATAACCCATGATTCCTTTTTCTTGTCCCATTTCATTGCTAATTTAACACAACACTTGTCAGTTAAAAATTAAAAAACAAAGGTGAACTTGTGCTCACCCATTCCGCAATTGTGGACATCGCAGTTTTCGCCGGCCTCTCGTCCCTTTGGATAATATTGACAAGCATGCCCTTGTACGTCTGTAAACTGGAAGACAACAGCGGCTAGAGCGATGAGTACAGCATGGAGCTTCATCTTGAATACCAGTTTAGTTTATTTTAACTATGATACAGTGAATTCAATTGGTACTGGGGATATTTATACGGGTTCCGATGAAAAACAACATTATATCACAGATGTTCCGCGTACTTTCCCGGATTAGTTTATTATAATGTAACAATATTAGTCGTTTAGCATATAAAAAGCTTTGAATTGACATCTAGTATATTATTTTACAATGTATGAAGTTTCGTAAGCTCACGTGAAGGTGTACGCAACAGAGTTTTCCAATTCAGCAGGAATTTTTCATTGATTAAAATTCATATTTAGCGTTATGTATTTTCGTATTGTCATTTTAGCTCAGTGTCCCTGGAGATGAAGACCAGGCCGCTTATTCTACTTCGTAGAATGCTACTCCAAGGTTGCCTAAATTCATATATAAGTTAATTTAGTAGGATTTTACCATCTCGAATTTCAAATCAAATGTCAAATGCTGACTTTTGAAAAGTAGAGAAATTAAGTCTCCTCTTATTCACAAGGACAATAGTGTTGATCGATCAAAATTTTTGTGTTGACATGTTTTCTCGGATAAATGGGATTACATTACTAGTCAATTATAATACTTTTGGGAGGATTAAATTCATTTTTGCAGATGTAAGCTGAAATCGTGAATTAGAATGCGGGACTGGAGAGTTTAGGACGTAATGCTGCTTTAATTTCACATAAGGAATGAATAAAATTGGCTTAGAATGGATTAATATATTTGATGTTCGTCATTTGCTTTCACGTGAATTTAATTTACTTTAATTAATTTTAACTTCTACAAAAGTGTGAACATGTAATTTCTCATGTTTTTCATGTACTTTGATTATATAAATACTAAATAAAATGTAATTAAATAAATGAAAAACTAAATAAACTTCATGAAAATTAACTTCGTTTTTCACTTCGTATCCACTTTCCACTTATTTAGAATCTTTAACAGTTGTTCGTCCATTCTTAGACTATGCTTATTTGTACAAATATGTGAACTAATTTACGTTTTAGTTGAATTGTTTTTTATTTTCCGCCTGTGCTTAGGTTTTGTTATACTAATTGTGCTTAATAAGATAAAATTAAAGGCTTTAATCCTTGTTGTGGCTAATACATTTGTACGAAGTTAAGTTTAAGTTAAAATATTTTTAGGGGACTGTCCTAACTTGTAGGTTCAATTATAACTGTGTTTGTGCCAACTTTCCTCGCTTTTCTCTTCACTTTATGTGCTTTTATCTTTCTATTTTTTATTGTTTGTTTTAGTTTTCTTGCATTGTATTTACAAATCTCAAATAGGATACAAATGGACGAACCTGAGATGCAAATGAGGTAAATGAGAAAAATGTTTCCTGCCTTTGATTTGAGGGAAAGAGGTTGAGGTAATTTCATCCAAACGTTGTTATTCCATTTCGGATCTTTCCTAGACTTGCTTAAGATTTCGAGTGTTTTGTTAAATTTGTTTTGGCTTGGATAACGTAATTGCACACCAGACTCTACAAATTGACGCAAATTGCGCTTGAAAAAGTTTTTAATTCTTGATACATGCTTAATTCTAAACCCTACGCCGTATTTTGTGGATTCTAAATCCGGATCAGGAATTAGATACAGCTTATTATGAGCGGTCTCTGGATTCCATTTCGCTGATAATAGAAATTCATCCATTTTGTCTCCGTTGAGGATGTACATTGATGTACAATTATTGATTAATTCATCTAGTACAGGGTTGGTACCTTCAGAGTATTCAGCAGCACAACGCTTACTTTTCATCAGTGGCACTAGATTCATAAACTTTTGTTCTGACCTGGTAAGGTTCGCCCCATTAGCTGCTCTAGTTGTATTAAAACTACTCATATTCATGCTGTAACCATAAAATCCCAAGTCAACTTCATCTGCAAAATATAAATGACGTTCGCCTTTGCCTAGTCCAATTCCGTTATACATTGCGAAAGTGGAGGACTGTGCTGTCATAGTTGCAACAGTTACACTTCCATTTGGGAACATCCTATCACTAACACAGGCTAATTTATACCAGAATTCACCATTACCTTCTGGTTCAAACTTTAATGCATATCCTTCCTTAATTGGACCATCGAGTGAGTCAAATCCAGCAACGCTAAATGGCATGATCACAGAGCTTGTAATGATTCCTTTGTAACCATTGGTTAGAATTATTCCCATGAGGACAAATGCTCCAAAGATATAACGAAATTTGATACTGCCTTCTAACCGTTGTGTAATTTGTAGCGAATGTTCCAGTAGGAATGAATAAATAATCATCCACGCAGAATCAACATATTTCCCATCAACTAAAAACCATTTTAGACAGGTGCCAAAGGCCAGAAAGAAAATGACCATGGTAATCCACAGTGGATTCTGAAAGGGAACAACGTAGTCCATCCAAACTGAAAGAAAGTCTACTCCGCCACAAGTTACAATTGAAAACCCTTTTTCACCAAAAGGAAGAAAAATGTTATCCATCGCCCAAGCTTCGTAATTTGTATTTGGTTGTTCATGAATCTCCAATTGAAATGGACTGCCCATGTTACTCTGATTAAATGATCTAACTATGAACTCATGCAGCAAGATTCTCCCATATGCAGACATAGGCACATACATGAGCATTGCAAAGACTCCTTTTGGAACATATTCCTTAACCTGTATTTTGTTTCTAATCATTTCCGATTGGATTTGCTCCAGTGCTAGTTGACTAAATCCTGTGAAAGTTGATATGCGAGATAGCCCTTGTTCTTTGTACAAGTACTTTCTGTCATCACGCCCAGTTACCCATCCGTTAAATATCTCGGGTTCATTGATATCCATGTAAGCTTCCTTCACACTCATGTCTTCAGTGTCGTTAGCTAAGATGTAGCATACAAATGGGAAGTAATGCCGGCCGGGCATCTTAATTTTTTCACCTGCGAAAACATGATTAAATTAATAATAATTTGTATATATCATATAATTGAGACTTTGCGCCATAAATTTTTATAAAATTTATGGAATTTATAGAAATTATGATGCCCCACCCCTTGTGAGGCCGTTTTGTAACGGGCTCTCTCATTGGTCGGTTTTGAATCTATAAAT
>VNWY01001127.1:0-20265 GCA_009869845.1 Pseudachorutes palmiensis | reverse complement strand
TTTTCGAAAAATACTTGGCCAGGTACTTTTAGTACCTGGCTGGGTGTTTTGATACTTGGCCAGGTAGCTACTTGGCCAAGTGTTGACGATACCTGGCCAGGTACCTGGGGCATGGACTGTTATAATCTCCAAAGTAAAAATAAAACGGTCTCTAATTTTCAATGAACATTGGTTGTGCTCACCATGACCTTGACGCGACATCGCTGGGAGGTGCACTCCCAGGAAGAATGAAAAAAATAATTGAGGAGCTGAAGGATATATTCGCGTTTGGACGAATCTGTCAGTGATTACAACGAAATGGTTTTCTGTGGTTACTGCAATCACGTCTCATAAAGTGCATGCAGTCATATTCAAAAACCAGGTCAAGATTTTTCTGAGCTTTCATCGACGACGTTGTTAGAGGCAAAAAGAATAGACCGTCCCAGTAATCAGTTTGAAAGAAATTAAGCAACATGACTATTGGGTGGTTTGCGTGAACATTGACTCTGCATACTCAATCAAATCAAAAACTGAAACCAAAGTTAATAATATTTTGAGAACCCCGGAAAGCTTATTTCGTTTTGTATTCAACCTTGGTTTCTGAGAAAACTGAAATGGGAATGATTCCTGACTGTGTCGCTAAGTGTAAACAAGAAGGCGGTAACGAATTGAAGAAAAGACTTCGGAGTCCTCGCAGTTCTTTCGAAGCTGGGGATGAATTAGGAAGATGGATTAAAGTGCCCCCCCCCCCGCCCCCACGGTTCAAAGCTGACTCCGTCTGTTATAAAAAGATGGCGAGAAGGGAATGGGGAGTCCAAATTACACTAATGAAAATAAGGTAAATTCAAAAAAATTGTTTGGTATAGAAAATTAAGAATTGGAAAAAGATAGACTAAAAGAAGATGAGCTTATAATTTCTAATGCCGTAATAATAAAAAACTAGACTAGTGCAAACGGCAAAACCGTTTTCCATTATTTCGAGGAAAGCTAATAAGATAGAGAAAAAGTAAAAATTATGCACTCATCTTGAAGTGACGATGTGCTGATGAAGATGTTAAGATTGCTGAATTGTTTGCGCTGATTGCGATCCAAGGGGGTCGTTGCTCCCTGCCACAATGAGCACTAGACATGTGATGCTCTTGTACCGTATTAAATGACATCGCTGAATTCCAGAATTTTGAGACGACTTGCGTAGTACCCTAAAGAAGCTAAAAGATGCTTAGATTAAGCAATAGGGAATTAAAATTGTACATTAAATACCTGGTGGATCCCACGTGTATAAAGTGAATTGGTCGCTTTTTGCAAATTTTTCAATCAGGAAAGAACTCGGACTTGGAACGGACCTCTGAACTCGGACCTCGGACTTGCTACAGTAATGATGAAAGCGTTAGTTACTTCTAGTAATTACCAAATAAATCGTGAATCGCTCACCAAGAAGTCCTGGAAAGTAGAAAACAGGCGTGTCACCGTTGCCTACTTTGAAGTAGTTGATGGTGTATCCGTTGATTTCCGTTTCGTTGCAAAGTTCGGATAATGCCATATTAGTAAAATGGCGTCGTAGCACGATAGCACAAGGAAGTTGTAGCTGTGATAAGGCTGATGTCACTAATGTGTTTGATGTTTATGACTTCATGGTCCTCAATGCTCAGAAGACCCAAAGCAAATGGGGACAAAGTCCCTTTGAATTTATTTTAAGATTTCACTCAAAATCAAACAATAGAACGACGACTTCAGACGGGTGTGGTTCATTGTTCGTCAACGGCCCAAAGCATTACAAAGGATTAAAGTCCAACTGAAAAATTCCTCCCCTTACTAAAGTCTAAACGGAAATATTTTCCTATATTCCTTGCCTTTTAGTGTCATTTCAATCGCTTTGGATTCTTCAATAAATCCAGCGTTACTTTTCCCTCCGATCATGGTTAGCAGGTAGTTTACATGACCAGAAGCTTTGATGTTTCCAATGTGCCGATACTACAAGCTCAACTTCAGCACTCCAAGCTGCGTTAAGATACAGGCGAATTTCTTCACTTTAAGCGTTTGCTCGCATTCTCCACCCGGGGATTTTATTAATGATAAAAACCAGGACCCGCGTCACTATTAAGGACCAAGTGAATCCAGCAGCAGCGGTGTCCATGCCCTGATAGTAGATTTGCTCCCAATGTTCATCCAGCCATCCTTCTACTTCCACCACTGACTTCTGAGCAAACACGGCAGTCAGAATATTTCAAAGTATCCCGCCAACACCGTGCATCCAAAATACGTCATAGGCATCCCCCACTCTAAGATATTTCTTGCAGGACAGTGAAAAATTACAAACGAGCGCTCCTTAGTAACTAAAAGGCGATGCTTGAAGTTGATGAAACGAACCGGCTGGAGTAATTGCCAAAAGTCCACAAACGGCTCCACTGCAAAATCCCAAGGCTGAGTATCTCCTGGGTTAACGCGAATGTCTTATGTAAGACCACCGACTGAGACGGAGATGGCAACGAGCAATTGTCCTACATCTCCCGGGTTATAATGGTGATAATAATGGTGATCCAGTACCATTTGTACGTACATTATCAAAAACACTTTCTCCAATGAAACCATATTGAAAGCCCTCATGTCCTTTCGCAATATCTCAATTAGAAGCAACTAGTATTTTCTTATTATAGAATTTCCAGTTCAAATTATTCTCTGGAAAGCACAGTGGAACTTTAAATGATACAATATTTTATCAAGACGAACAAAACAATCCAGAATAAGACACTGCTCAAATGTCATAGCAGGTGCAAAATCCAAAATTAACTTTTTAATGCTCTCAGTTTCCTATTTTTGTAGCTGTTTAAAAAGGAAAAACTAAACTTTTGTATTCTTATAAGATGTGATCAATTGCAATTACAAATTACAGGTCACCTGTATAATACCACTACTAAGAATTCATTTACAGAATTCTATATTTCGATTGAATAATTTCATAATTTATGCATAGTACGCCCAAACAAAGATGGCTATGGTCATCAGAAGCACCGCGTTTCCATTCACAAATCTAAACGGAATAAAATTTCAAAATCCTCTTCTAAAATCAGAATTTACTTGTTTAATACCTTTTCCAGAATTTGTTCTCGTCCAGGAATTTTGCAGCTGCCATAGCTTCTTCTTCCGGGGTGAGTTGGTTCGCCTGCGCTTCTGCGCATGCGAGGTTCTCATCAGATGCACTCAATCCACAAATGCAGTTGAATATCTTTCTGCAAATGGAATCTTCTTCTGGATTTGACACTTGCCTGTTGGCCTGTTCTTCTTGATTCCTTTTCGTCTGTGCGTTCATTTCTTTTTGCTGGTCATCGATTGGCTCTCTCACTGCGGTGCTCTGCCTTGTCCAGAATGTGAGTCGATGAAGTTTGTCCTCATCAATTGGAGGAGTAATGTAGCTAATGCTGGCGGTGACAACGAGGGTAATAATAAAAAGCCCAATTCCATAATGGAGGTAGTGCACATCCGTAAGGAAAATCTTGATCCATTCAGGACGTGTGTCAGCTTCAACTAATAAATTAAAAGTCAAAAATCAAGAAACAAGGCCACTTTGTCAGAATGTGTGCTCACTTGTCCCACAGGAAGGAGCCATAAATGAAAATTCCAGGACGAATCTGAAGAGTCCAAGAACTAGTCCAGTCATTAATCCCCAAAACGCACCCTGTAAGGTCCAATCAGTAGTGTGAAGGTCGAATTAAGTAAAGGAATCAGTAATTGCATGCACACACACTTCATTAAAGGAAAGTGGAGCAAAGAAAAAGCAAATCTCTAGGAGTGAAGAGAATGTGGACGTCACTTAATTGGTAATGACAAAGCAAATAATAAATAAAGTTGGGAGGATACTCGTTAATTATCCACCTGTTCATTTGCGCGTGTGGAAGCGATGGCGGAGAAGAAGACGGCGCAAACCGGTGGAGCCAAGTAAGATGTAATGCTCTGGATGTACTTGAATAACTGGGACTCGCGATAGGCCAGAATAATCGGAACCCAGACGATACTCACCCCAACCAGGAACAGGACAAACAGTCTACAAGAATCAAAGCATTTAATTCCCAATTACAGCATAGACACAAGGGCCAGCATTCATAAAGACCATGAAGCACCCAAAGCGTTGCCCACCACCAAGTGCTTTGTTGAAGTTACTACCGCTTCATTGGTCCGTGGGTGGAAAACCGCGAGAAGAAAAACCGCAGCGACTGGTGGCGACAAAAAATTTGAGACTTGTTGAATGTAGACGAAGAGCTGTGAGGCCTTGAGACCATTAAGAATAGGAACCCAAAGAACGGAGATCAAAAGAATAACGCCTACTGATGCCCTTTGAAGATGGCGTCAAATTCTTACTATGATATGCTTCTAAACTGGGCGGATAGACATACCTGCCGACAATCAAGAGCTCAGTGTCTGAAGGATTTTTCCGGAAACGAGTCCAAATGTCGATTGTGAAGATGGTCGAAGAAGAATTAAAAATAGATGTAAGGGAACTCATGAGGGCAGCTAGCATCACAGCTAACAGCAAGCCCGATAGACCTATTAAAAAACTTTGGTAAATCCCAGAAGGAAATAAGCTGAAGAAGTGCTCGTTACAGTACTAACTTACCAACTGGCATAAGTTTGATAACGAGTTCCGCATAAGCAATGTTTGTACAGCCAGTTCTAGAGCCACAAACTTCGTAACAAACATCTGGGTGGGCGCAAGCTACTCGATCCGTGAAGAGAACTCGAGCTGCCATTCCGGGTATAACGCTGAAATCATGTTCGAATTAAAGAAAAACTTGGAAGTTTAGTCGGCCTTTTGAAAACTTACAGAAGGTACATGGGGAGGAGCTTCAAATAACCTGCCAATATACATCCACCCTTGGCATTGCTCATATTCTTGGATGCTAAGGTCCTCTGGACAATCACCTATGCAAAAAAATTACCTAAAGTAAATTCTTTTCAAATATGCACATTTAATTTAGCTAACCTGGTCCGAGCACCAGTACCAAATGGATGAAATTGTGAGTCCAAAAATAACACCAGTCCAAGGCAAGTCGCTATCCATATCCCTGAAAAGATGCATTGCGTTATGAGGGACGGCTCCGCAGCTTTGATTCTCAGCGTCGTAGAGTGTTGCATTTGGTGATGGATTTGCTTCCATGTATCGTCTAATCAATTCGCTGTAACCTCCAACAGCATTTAGGGAGAGAAACATCAGAATAATGGCTCCGACTAACATAAGAATAGTCTGGACAAAGTCAGTCCAAATGACTAGATGGAAAATGTAAATTCATCTGGTTTGAATTCATTCAGTTATAAATAGGTCGAATTTGAATAAACCTGCAGTGAGTCCTCCAGCAATTGTGAACAGTGCAGCGATTCCGAGAAGAATGAGAATGGAAATGTAGAGACCTTCATCACCTGAGAATCCCAAAGCCAACTGGATAAAGAGAGCTCCAGCGTACAAGTCCGCCTGAAAAAATATTGTAGTTTCACAGAACAATTCTGACGGCAAACCAAATTATTATACAGAAATCTTGGTGAATACGTAGAGGATCAAGGCTAAAATAGCAAGGTAGACTCGTATCCTCTGTCCGCCAAATCGCAGTCGCAAATACTCTGGCATTGTATAAACTCCGGAAGCCATGTACACCGGGACAAAAACCCAGCCGAGGATCATCAGTACAAAAATTGCCTACAGGTAAAACACATCAGACAATCAGAGGAGCTCTACTTAGTCAGTTTTCATAAAGTTTACATTGAGTTCGAAAGCTGCAATTCCAATTCCCGATGCTGCTCCAGATCCAGCTAGTCCAATGAAATGTCCACTTCCGATGTTTGAAGCAAAAAGAGACGCTCCCACTGGTACCCAGTGCATATTCCGGGATGCCAAGAAATAACCGGATACGCTGGATCGTTTGCTCCTGTAGGATGACTAAAGAAAACAAACACGTGGAGCACTCCATCTGTAATACGAGACAACGGGGAATTCGGGGTTGGAGATTTATTCGACCTTGGGATTTTCTCATTTTTATGGAAATTGGAATTGGACGGGACAAGTGGAAGGGGATAAAGGCAGAATAACTCAAAATGAGCAAACGAAATCGTGTGAAGGTCGCTGGAGCGCACTACTCGAATGAATTAAAGCTTATTCACTCCGTGCTTGGAATGTGGATTAGGCCTCGAGTGATTAAGCCGATCACTCCGTATAACTGGGAAATTAGGAATTACTTACGTAGAGTCCTACGGCCAGAACGAAAATAAAATAAAGTCCAATGACGACAAAGTCAATAAACGAGGGTTGGTTCCGTGTCTCCATATTGCGCCTGGGAAGTGTCACTGGTACCCTTGGAGGGTGATAAATTTGGTAATTTCTTCGGTTTCTTTGCCCAAGCTGCCTGGAATAATGATTATAATGTGGAGTTCTGTTAAAGAGAGAGAAGAGATATGATGCTCACGGATCAGCGTCTGGAGTGAAAGTGACTTTCTTCGGAATCTCGATGGTAGCTGGTAGTGGTGAGATTCCAATTATATTAACTTTCCCGATGAAAAAGAAAACAGCGTCTGTTTGCTCTTGCTTCCTTTTCACTTGACGCAAATCCAGCAAACCAGCTTTTACTCTAAGCCGACGAGGACTCGAAAGAATTCTTGACGTGACAGTGGGGCCAGGTGAAATATGATACCGTGGAAGCGCATAATTACGTTGGCTGCTTTAATTAATGGCCCAATTCCACAGCTCCTTTTTCGTACAAAAACTTCTTCTTTTCACAATTCAAACCACGATTTGATTTGAAAGTGTAAATGGGAACATAAGGTTGCGGTAGGATCAAATTAATGCGGATTTGTACCGTTTGGCTACACACACCTTAATGTCTGTGCCAACTTGATTTACAAGTCGGCACAGACAAGTTTGGCATTGAAATATTCAGTACTGACGGAAGGTGTCAATTATTAATCCCCTTCCTTCACATTGTTTGTTGTTCACTGGAAAAATGATGAGTAACGGATTACAGATATATGACGTAGGAAATCCTCGAATAACTAAATTGTGTTTACTCTAAATCATCACCTTACAAAACAAGCTTTTTTATTTAATATAAAAACACGATTCGAAGAATTGTAAATTACTTGTATATTTCCAAAGCATCAACTGAGGGCAATTTACTGCACGCAAATTCATTATAATTACCATTTCTTTCATTTACGAGTTTAACCTCGGATGACGTACACAAGTGACATTGAAATTCAAAGAACAATTTTATTGGAATTGGAATGACCTAATTTCTGTTTGTAAAATGGAATTAATGTTTTACATAGGATTTTTGTACAATTTTCACTTTACAGTGTTTACACTGCTACACACGTTGCTCACTATAATGAGAGCAGCGTGCATTTTTGTTGGCAAGCAGGAAACTCGATTTATAAATTCTGAATTTCAATTTAAATTGGCTCTTTGGAATGTCTCCTATTTGTAGGATCTCCAGCGTTTGAAGCTTTAAAACTCACAATAATTTCACAATGATGCACAAATATTTGGAAATGCTAATTACATTAGCTTTGTAGTTTGCAAAGGTCATTGACCTCATAATGAGATAATTCTCGGGGCATAAGTACACGGAAAACAGTTTGGATATTATAAAGTTTAGAAGGAATTTTTGCTTACGGAATTAATAACTCTGCATCCATTTTGTTCCACCGCAGAGGGTCAAGAAGTTGACAAAGTAATTATTGCAAAAATACACATTTTACGTCACTCGTGTAATCCGACGTGACCCTTGTAATTTGAGCTTATTACTCTTTCGCAGCGACCTTAATTTTGTTCCTTTTTCCCAAAATTGACATCAACTCCTTCGGCATGTAATACGGCTTGTCTTCACTCCCATCATTTCGCTCGCAGTCTTCCACTGAAAAAAAAAATAAGAATTTAGGGGTGCCCTTAAAAATGGATTTAGTTTGAGGCTTACGGAAGCAAAGGAAAAGCGTATCCACTGCCATGTCGTAAACTGAAAAGAAGAGGGTGGCGATGAAGTAAGTTCCGACTGTGATGATGATGACAGGTGCCAAGTAGAAATGAAGATTTGGAACCTATAGGGGGAAATTGAATTAAGATTTCTTTAATTAAGTTTGATGAGCTAAAGGACTTACATCGTCCTCGAATACTTGGTGCTGCTTTGAGAAAATGTAAAAGGAAGCAATTGCGATGCCACCGACGATTACGAGTTTGCCAATAAAGAGCAGAAAATCTGCAACCTTGTCCAACACAAATGCCCGAATGGCATTACGCATGAGCAGAAAAAACGAGTCCCGGGCACTGGTGCAGAAGTTTTTTCCATAGACAGCGGTCATCTAAACACATTCAAAATTAAGAATTTTGTTATTAATCAATTTTATAACCCTCCGTACTTTCATTTCTTAGTTTTCTTTGATCTCGATTATAATATTTAAATTAGCTTTAAAACAAATACGAAAATAAGACTTACGATATATGCCGACCGGTTGATAAACTTCATAAACTTCTCTAGGCACCAGAAACAGCATTTACAGCAGCACATCAGCGCCTTAACCACGGGATTATCTTGACTGTACGTCTTCAATTTCTGATCAACATATTCCAGTAAAAACCGTATGAAACGGATGATGGAAATTATGAGACTCCCAAATGCCAGTGTCCCCAAGTGGTAGCGAAGAGTTCGTGAGAGGCTGCTTGTGATTGGGAAGGTGGGCAGATCTGTCTTCCTATTCAGCGTCCAGTACCAGCCGGCAAAACTTCCGGCCAGGACCATGTCACCAAGGTCACTGATGAAGTAAAGTAGCCAAATGATGCCAAAGAAGTTGTAAAGATGTAACCATCCAACGTGGCTCAGCTTTTGGTACAGAGCAAATTGACAGGCGCTGTTTACATTACAGTCGGATTCCTCTCCACAAGTTTTTGCAAACGTCTTCATGTTACACCTGAATTAAAAAAAATGTAAATCATCTCAAATCTTAATTTTATCGCATTTTTCTTACACTGTGCCCTGGGCCAAAATATTTGCAGCTTCGCCAACCCCACATGTACAATTCTGCGTCACACGATAAACTTCTTCTGAAGCAGAAATCAGGAAAACTCCAACGAAAAGGAAGAAGCAAATGGCGACAACTTGGAGAATCCAAGGAGCAAGTGGCCAAATCAGTGTGAATACCATGTCTCCAACAGCCCTTAAAAAGTAATAAAAACAGGAAATTAAAATGAGAAATTCTTTGTTAGTTTTTCGCATTTTATCTTACCGAGCCCCCTGTCTAATAAGAGACACGGCAATCGCAAGACGTGAGCGAATGAAGATTACAATGAGAATCAGGATAGTGAGTACGACCCCAGTGATGATGGCAAATGTCAGCCAAGTATTTTTGAGCTTCAGAAGGGTGTCGAATTGGTTCGTGAGCTCTTCCTCTGTAATGAATCTCTCTGCTTCTGGATCTTCGAGCATAAATGCTTCAGGTGTTTCTTGTGTCGGCTCATTCTTTCTCAGCTCAATGTATTTAGCAACACTGAAGTAACAGCCTGAACAATTTCGTGATTAAAAATAAATTAAAAATTCATTTTGTATCAAAAACATACTGAATCCGAGGACAATCATCATCCCAATGAGCGAGATCCAGACCATGATGGCAGCAAAACATCTCATAAGACAAATCCAAATCAAGGAAGCTACAGCCCCTGCAGCTAAGAGTGCAACGATAATTTGCCATGATGCTCGGAAGTCCTCGAACAAGTACTCAAAATTCTAGATTTAAAACCATAGAATTACTTTTCAGTAAAATATTTTTAACTTTAAAATTACCTGTTTCGCATTCAATAATTCAACTAGTTTGCTAACTCCTTTTGCTACGTCTCCAATATTTACTTCCCTGGCTACATCCTTCATTGACTCTTTGTTCAACGAGCGAGGAATGCATCGTCGAGTCACTGGAATTATGGTAATAATTTTGTAGACAAAATTCACACGATTACCACGTCCCAAAAGCCCGTCATGCACAACCAAATTACCGTGATATTTAGATAAACCATAAAAACTTCGAACATGCACCTGTTAAAAACTTTGTAAACTTGTCGTAAGTTCAGCAGCAGTAAGCAAAACAAATGTGCAAGATCGTTACCAAAGTTTAGGACACGAGGATCGACTGGGACGCCCAAAGCAAAATTAATTGAACCAAGGAGACTGCATTGAAGCGAAGTAATATGAATCTAAAACGGTGCACTACATGCAATTTAGTTAAAGTTTAGATTAAATTAGCACGGAAATGACACTAAGCAAATATAGCAAGACAAACTACTTACAAACACTTTTGACATTTTTAACTGGATTTCGTCTCCAAATCTTCACCTGGGTTGCATTTCCTAAATTCATTCAGCATCCGCAGCAAAAATTAATTAAAGAGAAATAGAAACATCAGAGCTAATTAAAGTTTCTAAACTACTTTATGAGACAAGAGATATTAACTTTCATTTTATCATGGCCTTCAGCGGCTGTTGCACTTACGTGGTTTTACTGGCAATATGTATTTGGCGCAGCGATTATTTTCCAGCAATTCCGCCACAGTGTAATCCGCTTTATTGACGCTTGGCTGACAAATCATTTTTGCTTTGATGGAGTCAGGATCCTGACGAAGCTCATTAGCGTGAGCTGGTGACCAAGGTCCATAGTCCGGGCACTGCTCGACGCAAACCTGTTTGAAAATAAAAATGTGCTCTCATTGACGTAATTCTTTAGATTTGCAATTCAATGCGATCATTAAAATAAGTTTTACCTGCAGTGTAGGACACCCAGTAATCAGAACTTTTGGTGACGCACATTTCGTAATATCAAAAAAGTACAAGAAGGATTTATTGGCGACTTCAGGATCAAGCCCGCATTTCTTCCCCCAAGAGTCCACGGGATGGACAAGGATGCTCGGGTCGCCATGCTTTATCGCTAAAATGAAGCATTAGTGAATCAATTGATTTTCGAAAATCACGGACATCGTATATTTCTAAGGATTCGTCATTTACCAATAACAGCTATGACTCCCCAGCCAATAAGAAATGCGACAAAAATTAAGAGACAAAGGACATCAGTGCATCCACGCTTCTCAATCGGCCCATGGAATTTTGGGTCAAATTCATGGGGTTGCCCTGCAATATCAAAAATATTTGTTCAATAGAAACCATTTGATTCCTTAAGTAAAATCAACTTTTACCACCGTCTTGAAAGTCAACATTGTGACGAGGCATCTTCCCCTTCAAATCAAACACTCGTTAACCTGCTGACCTCTAAAAACTTGCTAGATTCACTTCAACCTCTAGCTCTACAGACAATTTTTTCTCTTTTGCTAACACTAATTCTGGATGGCATTGAAGTGATTGAAGCGTCGCAATCTTGTAAAAAGAAGGGAAGTGGGTTTTCTGATAATTCCGAAGGAGACAAGTTCCACATAAAATACCACACACTGTCCAGCCCTCTGACAGCCGTTATGACATGTCCTAGACTTACTAAAATGAAGAAACTCCCGAACGGAATTAAATATGAGTGTCGCCTTGCACGAAACCCACTTCCAATTCACTGGAAGCCAAACAACTGACTCAAATTATGTTCAATTATGCTAGCTGTCGCAAATAAGGAAGCAGAGCGACGTCGACGTCAAATTCCCTTGTGGTTGCAAAGCGATAACTGACTCCAGCCAACTAGCTCCTGGTCCTGTAGTCAACTGTAGCTCCAATTTACCCTAATTAGGTTTTAATTGTACACCACAACCGAAATGGAAATCAAATCGATACAATTCTTTCAAAACCAGAGTGCACGAGCTGCCTGGCTGAAGGGCCTTGGTTTTTCAATGCTCGATACGATGACTGACATAAAACAAAAACACACCCGACCTTCATGTAAATTAAGTTAAATATACAAAAAATACTCCAATCTCCAGCAGTACTTTAGCATTCATCCTCACATATATAGTCATCCTGTTTCCTGGATATAAAGCAAAAATCTGTTTACTTTATTATAAAGTAAATAAATAATAATAAAATAAACCTCAATAAACTAACAAGCACACAGACTATTCCATTCCTGTTCTGATATTTACCTTACCGCAAAACCGAAATCTAATTTCAGAAGGTAACTTAGGGACTTTAGTAATGGTAAAATACTTTCTCGTCGTTTATCTACAATTAGTTAACTACTGTCCTGCTTATTTAACGTTAGTTTTCCTACAAATAAATTGACAGCAGCTGTACCCCGTACCCGTCTGTAAATGTCATTGGAAAGACAGACATAAGTAACTTATATGGTTTAGATTACTCACAGCTTTGGCAACTTGATGATTAATTACAGACAGACCACAAGCATGAGAGTATAAGGTTACTAATTAACTAGGGCTAATTACAGGGTTGAATTTAATCATTAAAATAGAATATTTTCTTACCGTATTTCCCTGATCGATCCACCACGTCCATCATCATGTCTCCAGCCCCTTCATCATCCCCTACTTTTGATGCCATTTAGACCACAGACTAATCCTAATTAACTTAACTCAAAAGGGGTTAATTAAAAAACAACTAAAAATTTTGGATTCTTGGATTCACAACTTTGGAAATTTTGGGCACAACAAAACCAAACTCGGCGGGCCTTCTGTGTTGTATTTTTCAGATGAAAAAAAAAGGACGCCAAAACAACTTTCTCTTTCCACTTTCTCCGGACTTGTGAAGTCCAGGGAGGGTTTTCGGGGTTTGGAAATCGGGACAAAAGTTGACTAAAACACAGACATGACACTTAACCTAACAGAAACACAATCTGAGCTTATTTTCATACTTATTATTCATAAACCAATTTCCCCATTTAGTAATTTATGAGGACAATGAGTCAGTCTAATCTTTACAGTTCATCAACACTTGGACTGCTCGATGGCTTAGCTTCCTCTGCTTTCTGTGCTACATTGCTACCTGGAAAAGCTGGAGTAGGCCCTGAGCCTGGGAAAGATCCGGGAAAATTCCCTGCACCAGGAACTGACACACCATCAACAGGACTCGCCACCCCAGGCTTGTTGATTTGAAAAACACAAAACAACTGATCCGCTTTTCTTATTCCAGTGCAGCCGTTCTTTTGACCTCTTGCTTTGCAAATTCTGATTTTTGAATTAACAAAAATAGAAGGGTCGAAACCTGGCATCATCGGTGTACTAGGCATCATGGAACTGGAGTCTGGTAGGATACAGGCTGCAGTGTCCACTGGATTCGGTGCCATACATTTTACGCTGGAAATTCTACTGACCTGTAAACACAAAGGATTAAAGTTTTAATTCTATAAGAATTAGGAATTCTCTAACGGGACAGAGGCAGCGTCCAGCGACGCAGTGGGTGGAGTCGAGCGTTGGGAATGTGCGACCTCCAATACGAGGGCATGCCCGATTACATTGTTTAGCAGACTCGCAATAAGCGACGGAACTTTTCTAAACAAAAATCAATTCAACAACAGGTGAACAATTGTGAGAATAAGAATTAAATATCATACCGCCTTGTCCTGTGATTGAGTAAATTGAAAATTAAAAACAAAGAAGATTAGAAGGCGAATATCCATTCTAACTTTGAAGCATCTTCCGGGACAGTTCTGCCCAGGAAAATAAGTGGTGGATGGATTTATAAAACAAAGTTCGTCAATGACCCACTTCCCACACGCAGGGTGTATTCTAATTAGCCATTGGATTTGGCATCGATCGATGTAAAACACACGCATAGTACACAAAAAACAATATTTAGCAATCGATAACTCTTATATGAATATTCCACTGGATCCAGAAACATCATGACCTAAATTATGATAGGATTTATTCATGTGTGTTAGGAAACTCAATCGCAAATCACAATGACGGTTATGATGACCAATCAGCACTCTTTACAAAACCACCTAAAATTACGAACCATGAAAAATTGCATGGCAACGTAATACGGAAGACCTAAAATGTTTGACGGTTTCAGTCCCATTTTAATTTCCATTTTCTCTGTAAAATAATTCAGCAGGAAGCAGAAATTCAACGACACATGTGAGAAAATGTGTCTCAATGACGCTTTCCCGAAATGGAAGCGCTACGCAATAGTTGCAGCTCTCGCAATGCTGAAATGGATGGAGGGGCTTTGCGTTCTGGTTCCGTTTCTAGTAAGTGACAGACCGATAAATTGACGGGATTATTTTCACAGGAGAATCTTATTTTTTAATTGTTTCTTATGCGCAGGTGCACGATGCGGCAGTGCTTTTGGTCGTGATCTCAGTCTCAATCGGAATAATGGCAGTGTTCTCGTTCTTCTTTGAGATTTGGGCAAGTCGACCATTGTCCGCTGACGTCGAAGCTGTGGGAGCAATGATGTTTACGACCATCTTTGGGGAATGTCTGTCCCTTGTGATCTCAGTGACCTATATGAGGCGCTATTTTAGTAAAATGAAACGAAAATACCCATGCGTCTTTCGACAGGTAACAAACACTGTCGTAATTCTCTAAAAGCTATATTTGAAGTATTTGAAGTAATCCTTCGTGTCACTTAGGTTCACGGACTTTTGAACGTCTGTGTTCTTACTTTCGTCCTATGTCAACTCTACATTCAGTACAAGGGGGCTCATCCTTCTTCATTCTTTGGGAATGTGACAACGGAACAAGAACTCGATCCAGCGACACTCAATCCTACATCGACGTTGATTGTTCTCGTCAGCCTTTCCGTCCTCATCTACGGTGTCCCACTGGAGGCAGACTGGATGCAATATCGCATTCGACTGAACGAGGAAGAACGTCTGATCAACATGGGCAGTTCTATTTACTTCTCCTTCTTTGTAATTTCACAAAATTCCTCGATACTTTACTATGCCATTGTCCTAATCCATCCTTGTTTCCTCAGTTTGTCCAAATGCTTCTGCTGGGCTTATATTGTATTCCATCGCTAGTGTTGATCTTGATCTGTCGCGTCGTCCCTGAATTCCCGCCTGCATTTGTATTCGCTGGATTACTTCTGACAAACATTTGCGTTGGACTCCATCTTGGACGAATGGAGGATCAAAAAGTGTTCAAAATGCCACCAAAGGTTCCCCCACAGTACGCATATGAGGTACCTCCCAGCGTTTATACTTTCGCTAAAATAATTATAAGCGTGATTAATTTATGTTTTTTAGAACCATTTGGCAGCGCGTGTCAACTTATTTCAATTCGTTCTGATGCCAGTTGTTGCAGTTACATACTACGGCGTAGGTCAAATGACCACCGTACTATCCCCCATGGATCAATTCTACCTTTATACATTCACTCTGTCAGCTGCAATGCTCCAAGCGACGAAGGCCACCTTCAATCACCACTACGTCAAAGCGATTCGCCAAATTCATCGCCGACGCAGAAACCGAAGAGCCAATCAGTTTATAGTTGCTCTGCAAGCGGAAATGGTTGCTGCTGCTGCTGCAATGGAAGGCCATGTCGATGAACACCCAGAAGAGCCTCCTCAGCCCATGCCAGAGGAACATAAAAATTCAAAGGAGAAGCTGAGCTTTGAAATCATGGATGAGATGTTACACAACGTCCCAACTGCCGAAAATCCAACGGAACAATCGGCAGTAGCTCCTCCTGAGAAACACTAAGATTACTCAAAGTGGAGAAACGATTCAAAATTCTATGCTCTTAAATTATGTAGTCGAGGGTTGATCAATCCGAAGAAATCACTACCATTGGTCAATTTACTAAGACAGGAGTAGAAGAATTTCAATAATTTTATACCTTATTCTAAAAAGCTTGGAGACTGGAGTTTTGTTTGAGTTGGTATTTATTTTTTAAAAATGCATTAATCCACGATGGCTTTTAGTGGATTCAATGTCGTCGTTTGGGCTGATAAACAATGGAGGCGTTTACAAATCTCCTGTCTCGTTAAAGTAACGTTCAATCTTGTATCCTGTCTTATGGAAATTGAGCTGCTTGACTTTTTGACATTCAAATTAATAATTTGAAGCTCCTCAGTCACTTGCATTTGGATGCCCATTTTTAATTTTCCCTCTTCATTCCGATGGAATCAGCAACTGGGGAAGAACTTTTAGTTCCAGGTTGATGGATGACCCTACGACGTCTTTATGGCTGAAGATTTTATTCATTTATCTGATCTCGATTTGATGCCAGTTTCACTTGCTCTGATTTCTTATTTGCTCAGAAGAAAGAAACCACTTCTCTCACATTCGTTACAGACCTGTGCTTACGATAGCACTGCGGCATCTTGGATCGAGATCGCCATTTCTTCTATAAAATTGAAGCCATTGGAGATTTTCCTTTCTGTAAAATAAAATTCACGTTTTACTTTGCAATAAACAGTTGAGCTAATGTGCTTATGAAAGCCTTATTGCGTCTGCTCTTACCGGGAATCCTAAAGCTTCTGCGTCGTATGGACTAGAGTAGACCACCGACGCTTTTCCGGGTCAGTAGAGTTCCGGTCGTTTGTTATTGCTCTAAGACCGTTGGAAACCCGGTGATATCGATGTCTTCACCAAAACGATTTCCAGACCCTATTAAATGAATTGTCAGAGTTTGAGGATTCCTGAGTAAGCAGTAAATTAAAGCTTTGTTGCACCTACCTCAGTTACAGATGGCGTCTAGTTTCTGCTCCTCTGGTATAATAATTTGGTGTTCATCACTGTCGCTGAGATGTTGTTCAGCGGCAGTGGTGGAGAAAGATACTACGATTGGTGGGATGGTTCATGCTTGCTTAAATAGTGTCATGTCCACGTCCTGGAAACTTTCCATCGGACCATACTTTCATCTGAACTGCCCATTGTTCCAGGTCATCGGCCAAAATTCTTCCGGGTGGAAAATTTCCTACACTGACTAATTGCCTAGAGTTGAGGCTAAAATCGTAAAATGTTGAGGCAAACGTACCGTTGAATTTCTCTTCATTTCGAGTTCTCCTGAATTTTAAAAGTATTCATTGTTCAAGTTCAATAAATGCGGAAGCTGGAGGTAAAACTCTCATAAAGTTGGTTTCGTAGAAGAAGAATGTTTACCACTTCATGGAGTTTAGGATGCAATAAACTTTTAACATTTTCCTCGACTCGAATTACTTATGGGATTAATAATAGTTTGAAATCAATTTTATTAAAGAAACAATTTATCTTAATTTGTCAAAATGATTGAAGATCCAGCTAATGATTTCCGGTCCGTTCTTATTCCGTATTTTTATAATTCAGGATCTATAATTCAGCATCCGAATGCTGTCTGCAGCAATGGTTCCTGATGATTGAAACGCCCTATTGACCTTGACCGGAAATAACCTTCTTCTGGGTCAAATGTGAAAGTCGAAGTTGAGATTTACCTCATGTCATGCAAAATGACAAAAGTTGTTCGTCCAATCGACAGGAATAACTTCAGTAAATCATATTTTGACACGACGTCAAATGTCAAATAAATATGTTCTGCACGTTAAAAAAGTTTTGAACAATAAATACCCCAAAGACATTGCGTTAATTAATTATTAGCTATTTATGTATGGCGGAGCCACTATGTAGCTTATTCTATTTATGCTTCTGGCATAATAATAAGAGGGTACGCTTGAGTGTTCGAACTTATGAAACTAAATAAGATTAAGCTGGAGTGCTTTAATCATTATGTGCCATTAAATCACATTTTCCAACACGTAGAGCAAACGTGACAATTTAATCATATATTAGATTTTGGCGTATAACTTATATAATTATCAGTTAATAATAATTTTTAAAAACGTCTATAGTTTAGTATCATTAATTGGTTGAGGTGAACCAAGGACGAAAAGGTACTAAATTCCATTTTGCTTGCAATTTTTATGCAATTTTGTTTATCGGGAAGTACAACCGGGAAGTACTGATGCAACATGTTTATATATTTTTAGGGCTACAGCCAAAAACTACAAATTATATCAGAATCAGAACGCAAAAATTCTTTAAATTGGTTCCAAAAATGACACACTTTATATAGTCTATATATTCTAGTCAAGTTCAATATTATCCGAATTTATTTGTTGCTCCATAATAATAATCGTGGACAGGGTAAGAATGCATTTTAGCACACCTTGAACGATGAAATCTTGTCTCCAAACGCTATTTGGTGCAAATTGTAGTGGGAATGGCTGCCTGGTTTAATTGTTATCGATGAATCTGTACAGTTTCTACCGTCGTAAGAGACAATGCAGAGTTCCTTTGTGTCAACGGATGAAGCAATGTTGTCAAATACTACAGGCAGGTTGGTGCATTCTCCATTCCAGGCACCTGGGGCGATGAAAGTCCTTCCTGGAATAAAAATATTCATTAAGATGTAAATGTAAAATCCAGTTTGGATTTATACCTTGGAAATTAACCTCCGAGTAAAATACCACAACTGCCAAGGAGAGCTGGGAAAGGCCCAGCAGAAACGCAAGTGTGGAAAAATACGTTTTTGCCATAGTTTAGAGTTACAAAGAAGATTCTGGATGAATTGGAATGATAAGTTGGATAAATTGGAATAATAATAAGTTGACAGTTTTTAGTTTATAAAGGTTTTATATTGATAGCATCTAACTTGATTGATTGCAGTTAAAATGAATGGAATAAATCAATCTTATCATAATTCCCAATTATCCATAAATCCAAATCAAATCATAATAATCATTAATAAGTTTTATGAGTTGATGATGTCAACGACAAATCGTTTTCGGAATGAAATTGTTGTCGGTGTGAAACAAGTAACCCAACTCCAATCAATCGTTAAACGAAGTTTATTTAAAAGGAAGCCCTGTGTAAAACAAAGGAAAGAAAGAACCAAGAGCTTCATTAGGCGTTGTCTCAAAACGCATCATTGAACCCCACTTGACCCGAAGGCCTAAGAGGAGCCCTAGCACTTGAGAGACAGCCCCAAAAGTACTTGCATTATTCGCCTCTTTCCCCATTGGACTTGCATTGGCCAGTATCATTACTTCCAAATCGTATAAGTTGTCCTATTTAGCCTTTTTCTAGACAGGTCGGATTACTTCTTCCGGATGACTCCGAGGATCCTTAGATGGAGCATGTTCAGAAGGAAGCGTCCCTTCAACTTCCTTTTGAGAGCGTTTCCTCGAAACCGATTAACTCAGGGACCAACCATCTGGAATAACAAGAACGAAGTTCATTAGAAAAAATAATCCAATTGTTCTGATTGGCTGGAGCAGGAATATTTTCAACGATTCGATTAACGATTCAACTACGTCGGGAACTCTATGCAAACCGCTGTTGTCCTAAGCTTTTGGATTTGTCGCATCAACTTGTTCGAAGCAATTGTCCCACACAGCCTTGAAGGGTTGCATAAGAATTCCCTGGAACCTTGACAAAGTGCGATGTCCATGCTCATTTAGAAAGTTTAAAAAAGTAATTTTAACAGTCAACCGTTGATGCTAAGAGTATCAGAAGGCCCCTCTGATTTCCTGAGGGAGTGTAGACCAAAATATCCTGCTGGAGTTTGGATCCCCTTCCTCCAAATTAAAGATTTCCTCAATAATATCCTCCATTTGTCAGTTCTCAAAATCGCAAAAAAAAAAAAAAATATTTTAAGACTTTGAAACTGTAAATGCTAATTTGTCTAATAAATTTAACTTATTGAAATTCAGGTTTAATTTTACAATTAAAAACACTCTTCAAAAGGCTTGAGTTTCTAAACCCTTCTGGTGTTCATTAGCAAAATCCTTACAGTAAGTTCAACTTATAAACCAAGGCCTCGTAACATTTTCAATTTGGACGAATTTAACAAACTCTTTGACCTCTTACATTGTAGCCATTTTTCTCTCTAGCTGTACCAAATAAAACCTCAAAGGTTTACAATTCGAAAAATTAGAATTCTTGAGAACTTTTGTAATGGAACGATTAGTAGCGTTGAAAAATGAATTGGAATCATGGTGACTTCCGTTTGATATAAATCACCAAACAGAAAACGATAATAATCAAATGTTACAACTTGACCCAACAAGACCTGAACTGGTGGAACTCGAGTTGGGTAAGGACACCCGCGAGTGTATGTTGGTAAGCATTGTGTAAACTAGATTGTTCCGAGCGGACACGCATAAGGCCTAAAAAATTAAATATCACGTCCCATCCAATGTACTAAAATCGAAACCATTATCAAACATACGTATTCTGAAGTCAATGTTATAGTCGCAGTTTCTCCGGAACAGGGCAGACAGAATGTTGTCTCGTACTATTTCCTACTACCTTGTCAAGGATCTGAACAATGCACACCGAACTGGTCAGTGTCCAGTCCATGCAAAGGAGACTCCATCAGGAATTCAGTTCATACTCG